>BCLH01002249.1:16033-55151 GCA_001602315.1 Zoysia pacifica
CCGGAATGTTTACCGGCAGGGACCCGTGCGCGGTCGCCCTCCCGGCGACCGGCTCCTTCGCCTTACGCGCAGCTGCAGGGACTGCTAGACGGGCCGCCAGCCGCGGCGGTTCGGACGCCTGGGCGGGGTCCGCGGCCGGGGTGAACGCGCCCCAGATGTCGGACTCGTCGAACTCCTCGCTCGGACCGCTGCTCGCCGTCGCGCCGCGCGGGGTCGGCGCGAACTGCAGGAACGCCCGTTGCATCGCCGCGGACCGCGTGTTCCACGCCATTGTGACGTACCGCGCGCACCTCGTGCTCGCTCGTGGATCGACGTCGTCCGCCGGAGTGGAGGAATCAACCTGCGGCGACCGAATACTCCGCGCGACGGGTACCGTATAACCGTAGTAGAGGTTGATGACGCGTGAGCCGGCGGTTGGGCCGCGGATTTATACGCGTTGGGGGAGTAAAGAGCGGAAAGCGGGACGGATGGAAATGGAATGGATAAGGCCGTTTAACATATTACCATTTTGCCCCTGTCCGAGACACGTGTCACGCGCTGGGAAGCCGGTATTGTTTGATTGATTATCCGTACCTGATGACCTGGCTGATCGAAGATGGGAGAGGTTTAGGACAAGTTGCGCTCTCTAATATGTGACTCATGGCCGTAAATAGAGAGTATCCCGTTGAAAATGAAGCATCCCACTCTACGCTCCACCCTTCATGCTTACGTATAGGGATGGATTAGAACCGACGAGCAACAACCGGTTAAAATGCGATTACTATTTCGACGACGTGCCAACTAACCATGGATCCCCCGGGCATATCCCTTCTTCATCAGTTAACAAATCCACAGCTGCCTGAATTAGGCGGCGAACGTTTGACGATCGACGCTTACGCCTCCGACGAGGAAAAAAAAAATGAAATGAGGACGTCCTATCCGACCAGTCACCACGTCCATGCATGCATGGCGCCCATGGGTACAGGTCCGACGTGTCTCGGACCGCCGGTCCGTCAGACGTACGCGCCCGGATCGTTATCCGCCAGCGCGGCGTGCCATCGCTTTTCCTGGGCCGCCATGCATCCGCGCGTCGGGCGGGCCCGTGGTGCCGTACTGTGGCTGGGTATGGATAGACCCGGTCGCCGCCGGCGGCGAACGTGGCGGCCCAAGGGTGGCTCGCGCCAGCGCGCCCACACGCCGAGCCCGTGCCCAGGGCCCACCGGCGACATGGCGCGCCCGGATTACACTGGGCGCGCGCGAAAGCTGCCGCCACATTTCGACAGTTTTGGAGCCCTGCGTGGATGAGGCTGGCATGGGGTGAGACTCTGACTGTGAGAGCGTTGATGGTCAGGGCGCAGGAGTTGCGTGGCGCCTTGGGTGCGTATTGGGTCCTCGTCGTCGCTGTCGCTGACGCGCAGGGGTTTCGTCTTATCGGATCGTCAGGTGATCCGCTTCGTGGGACTCCGCGCGCCTTCTCCGGTTCGCTCAAAGAAGTGGATGAACTCGTGCTCGGGTCGTCGGCACTGTTCGCGCAGTTCTCTTGAGCGGACGGGCTGTATACTTCAGAGGGGCCTAAGGCTCAACTACTTCAGCAGGCTTGGAATGTATGCGGCCCGCTCAACAATCCACGATGATGGGCCTGGGGAAAGAGGCCTTCCGCATAACGTGGTTTCAAGTCATGGGATTTTGAACGGCCTGTTTCGGACGAGAGATTAGAGATAAACGGTAGTGGTACAAGGAAACTTGTAGAGATTAGAGAGGAAATCTTAGTCGGATTTTTTCCCTTTTTTTTTGTTGCTTGTGCAAATGTTTTGTGTTTCGTTTGTGTTGGTTTCCTGTTCATCTGAACATTGCTCCAACTGACTTGTGGCTGGTTCGGCGCTCCATAGCCGTGAATCAGAGAACGGTTTCTGATTACAGGATACTGCATACACTTTGGGGTTGCTGGCATCTTGTGCTAGCTCCAGGAACCACTGCGTCAGATTAATGGAACCATGAGGATGGGCGGAGACGCCGCATGTCCGGTGCATTCGCTCGCCGCTGCCCAGATCGCTTGCGTGGTGGGGCATTCGGTGAACAGTTCGGCCAGCCAGCCACGCAACTGCATCCTGTTTGCCAATGCCGTTCAAATTCTTTTTTTTTTTTGAGCAAGAATGCCGTTCAAATTCAATTTTTGCATAAATAGCCATAGGAAACAGAGAAGCCTTTTCTTCCCCTTCCTGTCAACTGTGCTACGTACACGGCACACCAGCGTGACCTCGGGCCCTCGGTTGAGCTTAGCCCGTGGCAACCCGTTGTCTCGCCGTCGTTTTCGAACATGGCACCAAATCTCCGCATGCGTCTCGGCCGGTGGAGCCGCCCAGCGCAAGCGAAGCGATAGCATCGCCGCCGCACACTGCTTATGTTATCTGTCGGGATCAGATACCTCGATTAACTGATGGTTTGTGCTTGTATACGTAAGACTTTGAATTAAGGATCGAACGGTCATGTGATTCGACCTCAAGCCGACAATCTATGATAGCAAGTTATAGCCGTCTTAAGATGCACGGAGACTACAACCTTAAAGAACCGACCCCTAAGGGAGCAACCTCTGAGAAGTAGATACCGTGTTATAGTATATTTACTCTAGTGTTCACTTGCCAACTGCTCTGACGGGACGGGACAAGATTTGCCACGACGACATTTCAACTGAAGCCGCAGCAATCAACGAACAAGACTCGATGACACTGTGGATGACACAGCAGTATCGAACAGGCACCATAGTGCCTGTCGTTGCGCGCGATGCGACGGATCACGCCCGCGTCTGGGTAAAGCAAATGATAGTGACGACAGCGAAAAGTTCTATCTGTCGACGAGGCGACAGGATCGCGTAGAACACACTATTTATAACCTTGAACCGCCCTATATAAGAGGACTCGAAGAGCGATAGAGGGAACAAACAACAAAAACAACAAAAAATAAACCAACGAACATCACTAGAGCCCTAAGTTTTTGTATCCCTTCTAGCAGGCATTCCCACTCATTCACACTCTGATCGCTTTCGATCTGTTTCGGATCTCTCATAAAAAGAGAATCTGACCTTTGTACTATTATCATCGAGATAATTCGCTCTTTAAATGTATAATATTACACCGCTCGAGGTAGTCTGAACCAGATTAAAATCACTTTTGACTCTTTTTTAACCAGATTATATCATTAAACGTCGACATTATCCGCCCTGTGAAATGTGTAGTAGGTATAGTAATCAAACTACGTGCACCTTGTCTTCCAGCGCTGCCAGCGAACATGCGGCCGGTGGACGTGTATATCGGAATGATTGGGCCCGTGACAGGGACCCGGTCGAGCCGCCCGGCTCTCTACAGCCACGGAAGCGCAGGTGGCGGCGCGGGGTTCGTTTCGCCGGCTGCGCCGCGCCGACGATCCGAAGGTCGGTCTTCACCGAGGGGTCAACCTCGGCAGGATGCGTGCGAGAATACGCTCGTATATCGCGCGCCTGGACGGGGTCACGAAGGAAAGGGTCGAGAACCAAAAGAAATGGAAGAAAGCCCGGGCAGTCCGGCGAACGTTCTGCAGCTCTCTGCTTCGCTGTCGTGCTTGTCCTCGTCGGGGAAAGGTGACAAAAGGACAGTGCCAACGGCGCGCTTAATCAGCTCGCAGTCACAGGGATCGAAAGAAGCATCGGGCAACAACAAGAGAACAAAATCCCAACTCACCGAGACAGCTCACGGATCATGCAAAGTGCTACAACAAACAATCCCTAATGGCCAACCATAAGTTTCGTTGATATGCTAGACTGATGGCCTATTTGGAACCACTAGCGATAAGAGTTATCTCGCTGTTATTATTGCTAATTATTATCTGGATAACTTGTCTGGCTAATTATAATCTGGGGTTGTTTAGGGCATGTTTTGATCAACTATGGATTGTTAAAATCTGGATTATGAAGGGAGATTATATAATTTTAGTAGATAACTATTATCCCTAATCGTTTAGTGTACTCACGGCGAGTTCGTGGTCCAGGAACCAGAAAGGGTTCAGACAGCAAACGCTAGCGATAAGGACTTGAGGCACCGGGCTGATAATCTCTAGAGTTTTCCTTCAGAAAGGAGGACGACGGCAGCTAATCCTGTCAACCTCATACAGCTTGTAGTAGGTCGCAACGAAATCAAGCCTGTGATAACAATCTCTATTTCTATGCGAGCAAGAGCAGACTCCCTGTTCTTCCATTATTTGCAATCAGCAGGCAGTTTTCAGGCATCGTCTCCAACGGCGGATAAGCCTGCCGGGATTTCTGTTAATTCAGAGAATAACGCTACGGAAATTGTTTAGTACTAGTACGTACTACAACAAACCACCATCTGCTGAAGGAAAATAATCTTCGTGCTAAATGCGTCGCCTTGTTTAGCTCCGTACTGATTGCTATTGGCAATTTGGCAGCAGCTAACAGCGTCCGTATGTCCTCTTCCACTTAAAACTACTTTAGATTAGTTTTCAGATTTTTGTAAGAAAAACAGGAATTCTGAGTAGTTGAAATACAACCTTCAGCTACACTTTGTTTAGACAAAGGATTAATTTGATACATACTATTACAATTTTATAAAATTTAAAATATGCTATTCGAGCTCACGTGTCATTTAACTTTCAAAGCCTTATCTGTCATTGACACATCATATCATATTTTAAAATTTATAAAATTGTAATGACATGTATCAAATTCGTAAAAAAAAAAAAGACTAAGCTGCAGGTGCAGCTTTTCTATCGCTAGGCTCTGTTTGGTACAGCTAAAACTTAATAAAAAAGCAGCTTATTTTTTTACTGGTGAAAAGCAGCTAAAAAATAAGCTGCTGTTTAGTTCATTCTGATAAGCTGCTGAACTAATAAACTGTAAAATAAATTTGCTGTTTGACACAGTTTCTATTTATTTGTGTGAATAAGCTGAAAATAAGCTGTGCCAAACAGCACCTTAATGTGATGATAGGGATGCTGACAGCGCATGCCTTGCAATTCCGCTGCATGCACTTCGGCCAGTTTATTTGCACTGTTTATTCCTGTATGCTCCCGATGGTTATATTAGCTCGCACTCCAAAGCTAAAACTTGCATTTTTAAAAAATTACATTCTTCACATAAAAGAAAGAAAAAAAAAACTTGCGTCGACCCTAATAATTCAATCAAGCCGCCCTTACGGTCATGTAAGCTGAACCACTAATTGGAAGCACCTATCAGTGTTGTGCTTCCAGACGTCAGACACTAGGCTTAATCTTTTCTTAGAACGTACAGGACGTAAGCACACGGCCCTTTGAAGTTAGAATAGTCACTCCGATTGATCAGTAGCCACCAGTTAGGCTCCGGCATGACATAATGATTAGGGTTAGTCGGTTGTGGGCGGCAAGTTAATTATATTTATCCAAGAATTTCCATCCAGAAACCCTTATTCTTCACTAATAATGTAATCAAGAAATTGTTAAGGGCTCCATTTTTGTAAAAATTGTGCAAAAATTTCAAAAAAAAAAACATAAAAATAGAAAAAATTTCCTTCAATGGAAGCCTAAACCAGTCATCATTGAGCTGACGAGCTCGGCCTCTCGCCTACACGAGCCGTCCTCGCGAGCCCCATATATACCGTGCCTCTCCTCTGTATTCGCGCCGCACAATTAGCTGCGAGCAAGCAAAGCAGGTGCAGAGCCTGAGCTTCTTCGAGCAGAGTGTGAGATGGCGAAGGACATCGAGGCGTCGGGCCCCGAGGCGGGCGAGTTCTCCGCCAAGGACTACACGGACCCTCCGCCGGCGCCTCTGATCGACGCGGCGGAGCTGACCAAGTGGTCGCTGTACCGCGCTGTGATCGCCGAGTTTATCGCCACGCTGCTCTTCCTCTACATCACGGTGGCCACCGTCATCGGGCACAAGCACCAGACGGACACCACCGCGTCGGGCCCCGACGCGGCGTGCGGCGGCGTCGGCATCCTCGGCATCGCCTGGGCCTTCGGCGGCATGATCTTCATCCTCGTTTACTGCACCGCCGGAATCTCTGGTCCGTCCCGAGCTATTTTTACCGTGCAGGACAGTCGTTCTAGCAGTCCTGCGTGGCTCTGTTTTTTTTTTTCTTTATTTGGACGCTTGCTGACACATGGAGATGCACGTCGACGCAGGTGGGCACATCAACCCCGCAGTGACCTTCGGCCTGTTCCTGGCGAGGAAGGTGTCGCTGGTCCGCGCCGTGCTGTACATCATCGCGCAGTGCCTGGGCGCCATCTGCGGTGTCGGGCTTGTCAAGGGCTTTCAGAGCGCCTACTTCGTGCGCTACGGCGGTGGTGCCAACGAGCTCGCCGACGGTTACTCTAAGGGCACCGGCCTCGCCGCCGAGATCATCGGCACCTTCGTGCTCGTCTACACCGTCTTCTCGGCCACCGACCCCAAGCGCAACGCCCGTGACTCCCACGTCCCGGTGAGTACATGTCCCAGTACACTCAATAAACACAGTCATGCACAGTAAAAAATAAGTAGCGGTCTGTTATTTACGAGTCACGACTTGTTACAGAGGAAGTATACTGGAGGTTAGTAGATGATGATGTAGCAAGTAGCAACTAGTAATTGTCCAGATTGAACTTGAGTTTACATACTAAACTTTTTGGCTTTGCTTGGGAAAATATACTTATTCAGTCTAGTCCGCTTGGAGTATATAGCAAATATGAAAAATACTACATATTTACATAATTATGGAAATGTCTAAGGTAGAAGTTTGTTGCTTACCTATCTTGATGTGACTGGCTGAGACATATAACAAGGAAAAAAAAGAAAAACATTAGTTCAAGTATATTCTCTGACTTTAGGGTTGTGTAGTAGGAGTCCAAAGGTGCATGTACTGTAAAAACAGACAGTGCAAATCACTTGAGGTGCATGCATGGTAATTGTTGTACATGAGGTTGGCCCAATAAAATTGAATCCAACTTTGTTGAACATTTAGGCAATAAAATTTTAATTTCTACTATTGCCAGCGTTAATAACACACTTGGTGGAAAACACCTCTGATGCACCTGCTCATACAGAATAGCTTATGAGAACTCAAATTAGGCAAACCTATCTCACGAATATGTCCTAACAAGTTAAGAATTAGTATAATGTCACTTAAAAATACTCAATTAATCATTCTATAAGAGATATTTCTTCCGTCTCAAAATAAGTAATGTTTTTTATTTTTTAAAATCGTCGTTTCACCGTTCGTTTTATTAAAAAAATTTATAAAAATACAAAAATAAACAAATTAAATTTAAAATACTTTTAATAATAAATTATTTTATAATAAAATAAAAAATATAATTTTTTTAATAAAACACTTATTTTGAAACGGAGTGAGAAGGCAACACCAACGGTCCATCGGTCCCAAGTCCCAGCTGTGTACAGAACACACAAATCAGACCCATGTGCGTATGTATCTCCTTGCCCAGTACACTGTCGCTGCATGCCAAATAAGCGAATAGGAAGATTCTCTCATGCGCAGGCAACAGCGTTTATGAGGTGCCAAATCGCGAATGATTGGCACTTCTCATGAATATAGATGAACTATGGATAGGAACAAGGTGCGAAATTCCAGGAGAAATTTTCTGGCCACGCGGATAGCTCATTTTGCCTTCAGATTTGGTGATACATCCCTTTCGATCGAGGACCACAATTTCAAAACGCTGTGCTCTGTTTTTTTTTTTGGATAAATTTTAAAATAATGCTCGTTTTGTGCAGTAGCTGTTCAGCTGATGTAATTGTTTTGTCCAAAGTCCCCTTTTTGGTTAAGGAGTGTTAAAATTGATGATTCAATCCTCTGCAGGTGTTGGCCCCTCTCCCAATTGGATTCGCGGTGTTCATGGTGCACCTTGCCACCATCCCCATCACCGGCACCGGCATCAACCCGGCGAGGAGTTTGGGAGCTGCGGTCATCTACAACAAGGGCAAGCCCTGGGATGACCACGTACGATACACGTATAATTGCCCAGTAATCTATTTTTTTTAAAAAAATATATATATATACACCCTCAATATAGTTCAAGTCCAAATTACAAAAAATTATGTTATATTTTTTTAACATGTGTTATAGTGTTCTCTATCATTTTGTAAAATTTTAGCTCCAAATTATGCTTATATATTGAGAAAAAAAAAGGACAAATTGTAATATAGACAAATTGAGCCAATGGACAAAGGTGTGAGATAAAATGAATCAAAAATTAGTTTAAAGAGTTATGAACTATACTTGAGGGTAGTAATTTAGACTTTGTCTGAATGCATGATTTCTCATGCTCAATTGCTATAGCTGACAAACATGAAGAGTCTATTGCAGACCAACGGCTCAGGATAAGGCTTAGCGCTAGTATACTATCATATCATTCGATTCTTATTCACTGCAGCTGCTTACCTGATGCAGGACATATGCCACGCTCACTTATCACTACAACCTAATCGCTTGCCACAGCCACCTACCTTACGGACACCTAACAGATGCCAAAAATTCTTTAGAACTGTCTAACGTCTGGTGATGTACACCTTAGTTTGGTCAATCATTTGACGACACTAGCTACTCCCAACCATAATCTATCAAATCTTTAGAAGATAAACAAGCAAGAGAATTGCTTAATTAGGATTTTTTTTACATTGCCTTGTACTGAGTTAACTCCAGCACTCACTGTCGCTTGTTCTTATTTGCAGTGGATCTTCTGGGTAGGCCCTCTGATCGGCGCCGCCATCGCCGCCGGCTACCACCAGTTCGTGCTCAGGGCCAGTGCCGTCAAGCTCGGCTCTTTCAGGAGCAATGCCTAAGTTCGCCGGCCCCGGCGGGAGGGAGGCTACTGAAAAAGTGTAGATATATCTCCATCTGATTCAGTCCATCGTAGCCCGTGTATCGATGTGTTAATTCTCTGGAGCCCGCCTTGTTTGCTTGCTGTTGTTTCTCTTCTTCAGAAAATTGTGTGAACCTTCCCATTTCCTGTTTGTGTTGTCTGGAAAATTTGGGAACGAGTTATGTTTTCCCTTCTGCAATTATTTCGCGAAATTTGACTGAAAATCTTATCAGAAATAATTTACTACTGTTACCAGCTACGTGTAATTTTCTGATTGGTTTGAAAACTGACTGAAACCAAACGAAAAAAATAACTAAGCATCATATAGTCATTCCCTTTTGGAACGGTGTCGTTCATGACTCATGAGTTGTAATATGGGCCGTTTCGTCGAGGTATCCACATTGGCCCACATGATTCTTGTCACGCTGCGATAGGATGGACCATTGGAGGCAGGCACCACATTGGTTCTCTCCTCCGCGCGTGGCCTTCTCAGCTAGGCCGTTCCTACAAAGATTTGGTCCATTTCATATTTCACTACTTCGGCTTCACTGCGTGTCTACGTGTGTGCTGTACTGCTGTGCCATGACGCATCCTGTTTGTTTTAGTTTTCAGGCTTGCTTTTTCAACTGAAATGTTAGCTTTAGCTTTAAAAAAATAAATTTAAAACTAAAAAACTCATCTAAAATTATTTTTCTAGTTTTTAATATACAGAAAAGTTAAATATATATTAAAAAACTAACAATCATTATTTTATCAATCAATTTTTTAATTAACTATCAGTAAATTTTTAAAAAAACTCAAAACTCCGGCTTAAATAAATTCGGCTTCACCGGGGCAGAAGCTGCGGGACACCGAAGAATGGGGATGACATGGGCGAGCACGATTCCGGCTGGGATTGATCCGATCGATCAGCAGTGCGATCTGCTCTACCAGCACCACAGTCACTGACCGGATTCACGTGCGCGCCCATCAATCAGATCAGCCCGAAGGCCGCAGCATCCCGCCACGCCATCCACGGCCCACCGGGTCGACTAGACGCGGTTGATTTCCAACACGACGGTTTTCGACGCGCGATATGTTTTTGTATGGAGGAACATTTACAATGGGGCTTAGAAGCAGCGGGAGAGAACGGAGCGTCCGCTGGACGCGCCGATTTCGTGCTGCCACCCTCGCTCGCTCCATTCTCCGATTCTCAGCCACAAGGTTCGCATTCTCATCCGGCGCGGTGCCCACAGTCCTGACCTGCAGATGATGTGGCCGATAAGTGATCCCTGCCGCGCGGATCGCAGTAACCCGCTAGAGTCCACGGGCATTCTTCGAGCTGCTCGTGAAATGCTGCAGCGTACCGGGACCCCCGTGCCCACAGTCCTGACCTGCAGATGATGTGGCCGATCAGTGATCCCTGCCGCGCGGATCGCAGTAGCCCGCTAGAGTCCACGGGCATTCTTCGAGCTGCTCGTGAAATGCTACAGTGTACCGGGACCCCGGTGTCCTCTATTCCTCTGTCGTGTTCTCGCAGCAGCGGAAGCCTTGATCGGCGATCCCAAATGCGGTTCGCCGTAGAGCTAATCCGTTGGCGAACTAAACATTGACTAATCCTACCTCGCCGCGCCACCGCTATATAAACCCCGTCTCGTTCCCATCCATCCGCATCTTTCAGCCCCTTCGAACAGCTGAAAGCACTCACTGAGCTGTTACGGACAGCAAGCAGTTAGCCGGAGCAAAGCTCATCGTCGTTTGAGTGAAGGGATGGCACCGTCCCGCCGCGTGGCCGCGCCCGTCCTCTTCCTCCTGCTGCTCCTCGTCGCCACAGGTGGTTCATCAGTTCCGACTTGCAAATATACACGCATCCGTTGTTCTTGATCTGAGGGTTGCGTGACTTGTGTGCGCGCACGCAGAGATGGGGACGACGAAGATGGCCGAGGCGAGGCACTGCCTGTCGCAGAGCCACCGGTTCAAGGGCATGTGCGTGAGCAGCAACAACTGCGCCAACGTGTGCAGGACGGAGAACTTCCCCGACGGCGAGTGCAAGTCCCAAGGCCTCGAGCGTAAGTGCTTCTGCAAGAGGGTCTGCTAGGGCGCGCAGCGCGCCCTGGGGACCCGATGGAGACGCCCATCCGCCGTCGTATTCTACTGTTGTTCGTCGTCTGTCTTCTCTTCATATTGCTTGGTTATGTGCGGGTCTGTGTTTTCCCCTTTGGTTTCTCGCCTCATCCTGAAATAAACTGCATGCCTGCCTGCGCGTGCGGAACATCTCGCTGTTGGTCTGAATCCGTAGTTGGTATGCAGCAGCATGTTGGTAGTTTTAGTTTTCTTTAGATTTGGGTGCTGCTTAATAATTCTCGTGGATCCTGTACGTTTGTGCTTGCAGCTGTACCTAAGGCCCTCGTTTCAATAAGGATCATGTACTCCTACCTGTGTATGACGGTTTCGTGCATGTCTAATAACCAGATGATGCTAAGGGGCTTGATCAAGTTTCTTCTCAAGTGGGCAAGCATACGGTACAGGTACATTGATCTTAGCAAAGCGAGCAAGCCAAAGAGCTCGTGAAATGGCTTGCAACCGTGCTTCTCCGCTCAATGACCACGCGATTCCTGTCCTGGCCGGCTCGCCAAATTCATCAGGGTCGCAGAACCTTGCACCAATTTTTGAGGACAGTCACTCGTTCCAGAACATTGACCAGTCCCCTAGCTAAAATGCATGCGGATCGGAGGACTTTTTTTTTTTTTTGGCGATGGGGAGGACATCTTATTTCGCAACTGTTAAATATAGTATCAGGCTAATTTTATCTGTTTCCCTAATTAAACATTGGCTAATCTTACTTTGTGATACTAGCGGCCCGTGTATAAAGCTCATAGTCATCCCAGTTCCCGTCCACCCTGACTCTCCACTCCTTTGTCAGCGACAAACTAGCATCTGACCGTCAAGAGAAATGGGACTGACTCGCCGCATGGCCGCCCCTGCCCTCTTCCTCCTCGTCCTCGTCGCAGCAGGTGGTTAAACGACAGTGTCAAGTACTCCACTGAATTGCCATTAGTATTAATCTGTGCACGCTGCGACACTAGGCTGAACCGCGATGGCCTTGTTTGTGCTGTGCATGCAGAGATGGGGACGGCGACGGCCGCGGAGTGCATGTCGCAGAGCCACAAGTTCAAGGGCATGTGCTTGAGCAGCCACAACTGCGAGAAGGTGTGCGCCACGGAGGACTTCCCCGGCGGCGAGTGCAAGATGGAAAGCGCCACGCGCAAGTGCTTCTGCAAGAAGCCCTGCTAGGATCCCCGGCCGCATGCGAGCTGTTCCGTGCTGCTTCACCTGTGAACCAGGCCGCGGTCGCGGCGTGTCCGTTTGTGGTGCTACTTGTAGCTTACCCTCGTCGCTCGATTCGTCATGTTGCAAAGATTATGTACGTAGGCTTGGCATTCCTTTTTTCCCCCTGTTGCTTAGAATAATCTCCGTTATAAGCAGAACACTACTCCCTCCGTACTTCTTCCGTTTTTTTAATTGCTGTCATCGTTGACTTTTAAATTTAACTTTGATTATTTGTTTTATTAAAAAAATTTAATAAATTTCATATATTTTAATATAATTTGATTTATCATTAGAGTTATTTGAATCATATTTTAAAATTTTAAACATTCGAGAAATTTTTTTAATAAAATAAATAGTCAAAGTTGATTAATTTTAGAATTCAACGATGATATCAAATTAAGAACGAATAGAGTACTTGATTTATTGTGTGCATCGAGGTTATGGTGGTTATTTCTAACCACCCTTAGAATTATCTGAAATTCCTAACCAGCCTGTGTGACCCATCCCTTGCCAAGCCCACGATGATTCCAATCTATAGACCACCTCCACATTCGGCCCATCCCAAGTAGTCAGAACCTTTGGCCCAGCTTACTCTTTTGAGCCGCGTTACTATAAGTGAAAATAGATGCACACTTCTATGTATTGTTAGTTGTTACCGAGGTTTTGTAATTTTATGATTTTCAGTCAAATCGGTTAAAACGATCATTTTTGATTTAAAAAGTTTTAAAATTTCAAAACTACAATAAAAATTTAAAAACAAAAACTGATCACCGGTGAAAAATCACTCAAACCGATTTTTGTTCAAATTCAAAAATGGTAAACCGAAAAAACTGAGCGGTTTTCACTCAAAATTTTGATTTTTGATTTTGTTAATTTTTTCGGTTTTCGCAAAAACAGAAGTTCAACTAGAATTTTGAGTAAATTTCACAAAATTAAATGTATTTAACCTATATTATCACAAAACTACAGATTTAATGTATAGTTTCAGAAAATTATAGATTTGCTACTATAATTTTAGCAACATATGTATAAAATCTGTAGTTTTGTGATAAACTGAATAAAAAATCTGTAGTTTTGTAATAATTTATATATAAAACTTGTAGTTTAACTACAGATTATATACATATGTTAGTTGAAGCAAATCTGTAATTTTCTGAAACTATGCATTAAATCTGTAGTTTGTGATAATTTGGATACAAAACTTATAGTTTTATGATAAATTAAATACAAAATCTGTAGCTTTATAAGATTATGACTTAAATCTGTAGTTTTATGATAATATTAATAAAATATATGTAGTTCTGTGAAATTTACTCTTTTTTTTTATGCAACCAAAGTTATTAAGAGTAACAATTCTACATGGCGACACAGAGGAACCAACAATGTAATGGAGTTAATCGAAAGTTACCATCATCGTTGTCTGGTGGTGCAAAAACGAAGCCACTATCCACAGGGAATCGTCTTGCAAAAAAGGCTCAAAAAACAAAGGCGGCAGCCTCCGGCTGCTGGTTCCGTGCATCGGATCGATGGAGCAAAATCTCTCCGCATATCGGTGGAGCTGATAAAATCCACGTTTCAATGTAATGCCGACACGGAAAGGTAACTGCAACCGGTAGTTGGCTGGTGGTCCGCGCAGGCTCTCTCGGAGGATCTCCAGGCTACATCGCCCATCGCTGTATGCGTGTGCCGTTGATCACGTAAGCAGGGTTTAAGAAATCATAGTGCAGTGAAAACGGTTTTCGGCAAAAACTGTCAGAAGATTGATCTCTCGTTAGTTGGCCCAACGGCTAACTAACCTTAATTCGCGCTTTAATTGGGGGCGCTCAGTCGATCCATGGCTAGTGGCTCCTCGTCGTACAGTGCTAAATAAAGGAGGGTGGGGGAGCCGAGGCACGAGACACGAAATTGACTGTCGCCCGAACTTCACCCTACATCCAAACTTTAAGTCCGATCTTTGAGAATGGGCTGTCAGCGACGAGATTCCCTGTCACCGCCGTCACACCCTCGACTTCGACCTCGATCGAAGACGACAGAAGACCCTCTCATCTTCCCCGACTCTCGCTGCCAAAACGCAGACTTCATCGACCCAGGAGAGGGATGGCGGGGTCTTCTTCCTCGACGTCGGCAGAGCCGACCACTCAAGGTAAAGACTCCTCCTTGCTACTCGATCTACTCACTGGACCGACTAGATATAAGATCCAACAATGGCATCAGAGCAAGGTTTCTCGAGCAGATCGAGAATAAAAAGAACCCCAAAAGCCTAGATCTAGAAACTTTAACCCTAAAGTGGATGGATCTAGGGGAGGGGAAGGGAAAAGAGAGGAGGCTTACCTTGACCTCGCCGTCGACGATGGCCGTGTCGCCGCTCGGGTTTTCTTGAGTGCCGGCAACAGAGGCGCCACGTGAGATCCAGTCCTTGACGGCGACGCGCTCACTCCTTGGGTGAGCGCAAAGAGTGAGCGCACGCGCTGGCAAGAGCCGGGCGGCGACGCCATGGTCTTGCGGCGGCGTCGAGCCGACGCGGCGATGCTCTGGCGAAGTGTCGCCATAGCGCCGTGAGAGAGCAGTCGTGCGGGCGAGAGAGAGGGCGAGGGAGAGAAAATGAGTTAGGGTTCGAGGGCGATGACGCGCAACAGTTTTTATACCGCCAACTTATCGGCGTGGGCTAGATTCGACCCAGGTGAGCGGTGGAATTCGCGGCCTAGGCCATGTTGCCTCGCCCGATTTTCTGTCACGCACTGAGCCGGGCCGAAAGTACAGTGTGCCGCATGCGTGTGCGACTGTTCACAGTCGGCCGTGCGCGGATTTCGGCCCAAATGCAATAGATTTTTTGTTTTTTCTTTTTTTCTTTTTCAGAAGTAATTAAATTGATTATTTTGCTAATTTTAACAGAAATAATTAAGGAAAAATTAGCAAAATGTTGACAGAATAGAAAAGTCCAATAATTGTTTCTGAAAATTAGAGATATTTTTATTTTCCGCTGGGAATTTAAATTTGGTTGCTTCATTATTAAATTCGAAACAACGAGCGAATTTAATTTTGAAAAATTGAGAAAATTGCAGATAATTATAATATTGTTATTTTTCTGATCAACATTGATAATAATAGTATTATAATACTTTAATTGATAATTTTATGTATTATTTCTATTTCTGCCTAACGGTGATGTAGATTTAATGTATAAGACAAAATTGTGTGTCATATTTTTTACCAACAATTAAAATAAAGTATATAATTTTATTGTTATCTTGTTCTCACTTTATTTGACTTATTTATAGGCGGATACAACTTGATGAGTTGTATGAAAGATATTCTCACTCTCAAAGTTGATAACTATAGAGAGTGGAAGAAAAAGATAGACCTAGCGTTTATCTTGGCAGAGGTGGACTGGGTCCTCACCACAGCATGTCCCACTGAGCCTGTGATAAAGAACACCATTGAGCTTGCTATTATGGGCTCAATCGTAAAATATGACACTGTCACAGAGTACCTTGATAAAATAAAGAATCAGTTCACTGGTTCTTCAAAGATATATGCAACAAAGCTGATCAAACAGCTTGTGACAGAAAGGTACTCTGATGGTAACGATAGCATAAGATAGCACATATTAAAGATGAGCAACATGGCATCGAAGCTCAAACCAATAGATCTGAGTTTCAAAAATAAGCTCCTTATCTATCTAATTTTTGCTTCCTTGTCAAAAGAGTTTGCCATCTTCGTTGTCAACTATAACATACAATCAAGACATCGGACTTAGAAAAGTGTGTAGCTATGTGTGTGTAAAAGGAGGACAAAATTAAAGTTTCACATGGTGATTTTGTCAACTATGTGAAGTACAACAAAAAAAAATTCAACAGTTACTCCTTAAAGAACAAAGAAAAAGCCCCTGTCCATCAGCTTCAAAAGAACAAATTTGCAGTGGACAAAAACCAGTGTCTTCACTGCAAAAAGACGTGACACTAAAAAAGGATTGTCCCTCCTATTTAAAGATGATAGTGGCAAAAAATGAGAATATTATTGTTTTTATAAATGAATCTCTGTATGTGTAATATTCGAAATCTACTTGGTAGATTGACTCAGGAGCAACTATTTATGTTGCTAATTCTTTACAGAGATTCTGTTCGACGAGGACTACGCAAAGAAGAAAAAGATGCATTAAAGTTGCAAATAGAGTCCAAGCTGAAGTTGAAGCCGTTGGCAATCTTTTATTAGAGCTAGCTAATGGCTTTACTCTTTTACTTAGAGATGTTCTTTATGTTCCCTCTCTACAGAGAAATTTGATTAGTGTTTCATGTTTGGCTAATGATCGTTATGATTGTCATTTTAAAAATGACAAATATGAAATAATGTTTAATAAAAAATATATTGGTCTTGCCATCTTACAAAATGAGCTTTATTTATTATCACTACGTGATGATGTGAATGTCGTATACGAGAATAGAAACGTTGCGTGCGAGAAAGTAAATGAATCCTCGTCTACCAATGTAAATAGAAAACGAAAAAGAACTCTAGATGCGTCATCGAAATTATGGCACTGTCGTTTAGGCTATATTTCGAGGGGGAGAATAGAAAGACTAGTTAAGAATGATATTCTTTCTCAACTAGAGTTCTCAGACTTAGAACAATGCAGAGAATGCATCAAAGGAATATATGTAAAAAAAATTAAGAAAAATACAAAAATAAGCATAAGAGTTCTATAAATTATTCACACAGATATTTGTGGTCTCTTTCCTGTAAAAAGTGTGAATGGTTATGACTTGTTCATAATATTCATGAATGATTACTCGCGATATGGCTATATTTATCCAATAAAAGAAAGAAATAAAGCCTTAGATAAATTTAAGATATTTAAAGTTGAAGTTCAAAACCAACACGACTTAAAGATTAAGATAGTCTGATTAGATCGTGGGGGAGTACTACGGTCGACATACCCTATATGACCAAGTTTCTAGACTTTTTGCAAGATTCTTACAGGAGAATGATATAGTAGCCCAGTATTTTATACCGAGTGAACCTTAGTAAAATGGAGTAGCTGAAAGACGTAATCGTACTCTAATAGATATAGTGCGAAGTATGATGAGCTATTCTATATTGTCACTGAGTTTGTGGATGGAGACGTTAAAAACTATCATTCATATTCTCAACAGAGTACCTTGAAAATCAGTGTCGAAAACACCGTATGAGTTGTGGATAGGTAGAATTCTCTCACTAAACCATCTACGTATGTGGGGAGTCTTGCTGAGGCAAAAGTATTTAACCTTAACATTGGGAAGCTTGATCGCAAAACAGTGAGTTGCCATTTTATTGATTACTCAGAAAAGTCAAAAGGTTTTCGTTTCTACTGTTCAGACAGATATATAAAGTTTGTAGAAACAAGACATGCTGTATTTTTAGAGGATGAGATGATGAAAGGGAGTATGGTAGCTCGAGAGATTGATCTTGAAGAGAAGCGAGCGCACGCGTCTACTCCGATGATTCAAGAGCCATTCTTCTCACTACCGGCTGTCGCTGCACCGACAGTGCAAGACACTGTGGTGTCAGCACATGTTATTGTTTCTTCTGTAGCAATAATAAATAAGAATGAGGAACCTGTTCCTCAAGATCTCATAGAACCAGTTGTCACATATGAAAAGGATCAACAACAGCCTCCAATAGAAAATGTGCAAACTGAGGAGGCCCAAGAAGGTCTCAAAGAGTCTCAAGAAAGTTTCAATGAGTAAGAAGATCTGCTATTTTTGATGATTATCAGATTTAACAGACAGAGAAATTTCAAATGGAGGATGATCCCACCTCATTTGAAAAAGCTATGAGAAGTGAAAATTCTTCAAAATAGCTTGAGGCCATGGAAAAAGAAATAAAGTCCATGATGGCAAATAAAGTCTGAGACTTGAAAATTATTCTTAAAAAAGGCAAAACAGTAGGTTGTAAATAGATCTACAATACAAAACTCGACTCCCAAGAGAATATAGAAAGATTTAAAGCACGACTCGTGACAAAAAGGCTTTACACAAAGAGAAAAAATTGATTACAATGAGATCATTTCCCTAGTTTCATGTAAAGATTTCTTCAGAATTATAATGGCACTAGTAGCTCATTATGATTTAGAGTTATATCAAATGGATGTAAAGACGACATTCCTCAGTGAAGATTTGAAGAAAAATATTTATATGCCACAACCGAAAGGTTTTGTCGTGAAAGAAAATGAAAGAATGTGATGTCGCTTTAAGAAATTGATTTATGGGTTAAAGCAAGCTTTAAAACAGTGGTACTTGAAGTTTGACAGCACAATAAAAAAATTAAGTTTAAAAAAACATAGAGAACAATTGTATTTACTCAAAGTTTAAAGATGAGAAATTTATCTTTCTAATTCTGTTTGTGAATGATATCCTACTTGCTAGTAGTGACGTCAGTCTGCTACTGGAGGCAAAGAAGATTTTGTCCTTAAACTTTGATATGAAAGATCTTGGTGAAGCTTCATTTGTTTTAAGAATCGAAATTCACCGAGATAGAAACAAATAGGTATTGAGACTGTCACAAAAAGTATACATAAAGAAAGTCTTAAAGAAATTCAGTATGCATAAATATAGACATTCACCTGCAACTATAGTCAAAGGCGACAGATATCAGAATTTTCAATGCCCCAAAAACCAGTACGAGCTTGATCAAATAAAATCGGTACCATATGATTCAGCTGTCGAAAGCTTACAGTATAGTCAAGTATGTACACGCTTTGACTTGGTATTTGTTATCGGGTTACTTGGCAGATTCCAGAGCAATCTTGGAATAGAACATTAGAAATTAGTAAAGAAAATCTTACGTTATTTGCAAGGAACAAAAGGCCACATGATGATATACAGAAGATCAAATTCACTCCATATAGTGGGGTACATAGATTCTGATTATGCGAAAGATGATAGAAAGTCAACATCTGAATATGTGTTTACTTTCGCTGAAAGAGCTATTTCGTGGAAAAGCTCAAAGCAAACCGTTACTAAATCGTCCACAATGTATACCGAGTTTGTAGCATATTATGAGGCTACGAGGCAGGTGAACTGGCTTAAGAAGTTCATACCTGGTTTAAAATTGGTTGATGATATCTACAGACCACTTGAGTTGTACTGTGATAATGAGCCCGCAGTAATGTATGCCCACAATAATAAGTCAAGTTGTATTGCCAAACATATTGACATAAAATACTATGTTATGAAAGATAAAGCTCGAGATCAAATCATAAATCTTGAGCATATAAGGACCGCAAAGATGTTAGCGGATCCGCTTACTAAAGGCTTACCACACAACATGTTTAGAGAATATGTAGCCCGCATAGGTTTAAGAGAAAGACTGTGATTTTTGGACTAAAAGATGGTCTAAATAATTAAAGTAACTATTTTAGAACAGAGAAGTGTATTGTAACTGTTGAATCTATCGACGATTGATCGTGACGATGAGACATGTTCTATGCACTAATCTGTGACGAAATGAGTAAAGTCAAAAGTAATTAAAGTTAAAGTATAAGTTGAGATCAAGGGAGAGAATGTTAGAAGATTGATCTCCTGTTAGTTGGCCCAACTAACCTTGACTCGCGTAATGATCGGAGGCTCCCATTCGATCCATGGTTGGTGTGCCTCCATCGCACATCGCTATATAAAAGAGGGTGGGGGATCTGGGGCACGAGACATGAAGTTGTCCGTCGCGCGAACTTTACCCTACATCCAAACTCTAAGTTCGACCTCGATCAAAAACGACAGAAGACCCTCTTTTTTTTCCCGATCATCGTCGCGCTAGCGCAGACTTCACCGACCTAGGAGAGAGATAGCGGTGTCTTCTTCTTTGACGCCGCAAAGCCGACCACTCAAGGTAAAGACCTGCTACTCGATTTGCTCATTAGATCGACTAGATAGAAGATCCAACGAAAACAAGCCGGCTAGCTGGCAAAAACGGTCGGTTAACTGTTTTGCTATAGTATTTTGGCTCGGTTTTCAACGAAAACCGGTGCTTCAGTAATATTATATCGAACAGGTTTCATCGATAAAAATCGGTCGATTTTGAACGGGTTTAAAAATCCTGCACGTGAGTAGACAGATCGAAGGAGATCGAGAGCGATAGAGGGAGAGAGAGACAGAGCGAAAGAGAGCTTTTGCTCGGCAGCACGACGCGTCCTCTGCCGCGCACACCAAGCTGCTCCTCCGGCTTCGAGCGCAATGTTCCAGTGGACGGCGAAAGGACAGCGGAAAGACGAAGAAGATCGAAAAGCGCTAGCTCCCGCGTCGCCACCGATGGCAGGCGCGGTCCCTGCAGGCTACCGACATCCGAGGAGGTCGTGTGCCGGGCTTCGCCGCACGTATCGAGAGGCTGGCGCGCGTCTGCCGACCTCCAAAGGGCCATGGACGCGTCCTTGTTAACGACGTTGTTCCCATGCCGATCTCGGTCGTCGACGTCGCTCCGATCCGATTCGAGGCGTCCAAATTACAGGTGAGCCAACGATGTGAACACAATGCAAGCAATGTATCGCTAGCACGCTTCTTGGTTTTGTGAAATCCAATTCTCGCTCGACAGCAGCTAATTAAGGCCAACTATTCTTCCAGGAGCCGGTACTTTTTTTTTCTTTCTAAAAAGTAATTACATTCCAGCCTATGTATCTCGAGGATATACGTAGCCTAATTTATTACAAATACTAAAAAGAAAAAATAAAAAAATAGTAATGGAGTTCCTCTGTGTCGCCAGTGTCTTCTTATGCCGATTTTCAAAAACAGTGTTGACGGCCTTTTTGCATCTTCCATCTCCCAACAGAAATTGTATAATACTGCTAGATTAGCAGTAATCCTGTGTAAGATCAGAACTCAATCACATCGACGTAACATGGCACGATTGCTCCTGGCAGATGAGATGGACACTTCCAGCCCCTCCTACTTCACGTTTATTTACACAGTACTCCTCTACTAAAAAAGCAATGGCCAGCAGCACCGCATCAGAGGAAATAAACTGGCCAGCTGACCCAAAAGTCTAAACTAAGGCACGCCCACGCGTGATCGATCCCATGCCTGATGCCATGCGTGTGAAACCGTTGAATTCTCGCCCCGAGAACACAACAAAACATGGCGAGGGGAAAGGGGAACCATTGGATCCTTGTACCGGATGCAGGATCGGCCGGTGTACTTTAATCAGCCGTGCCACTTCGGGGCAGGATTGTTTAACTGCCCGAGGAGGAACGACAAACTGCCGCCCTTGACAATATTCCTCTTCATCGTTGAAAAGGGGGGATCGAAAAGCATGTCCCTTGTTAAACAACTGTTCAGCGCGGCGAGCAGCGGCGGTCCGTGCGTGAGCGCTAGTTTGTTCTGTCTGGCATGGAATCAACTAGAACAGGATATTATATCGATGAGCATTAGTTTTGTCGATGCGTCTGGATATATGATCGTGTGCACGCTTCGTCGCGGTCGAAACAGATATCAAAGCCGGCCATAAACAGAGAACTAGTAGTATTCTTTTTCTAAAAAAAGAACTGGATACCGAAATAATTTTTACTATAATTTATTAAATTGTTGCTGGTTTTAGAAGTGATATTCAAGGGAACATATTGACTGCCTTATGGAAGAAAAGGAAATAAGCCGGTTTTGTAGCTGTCGATAGCAATAAACTGACATTTAATTTTTTTTGCTTTCTCTTAAAAAACACCTTAATGTAGCAGGTTGCCTTTTGTGACGGGAGGCAATTAAAAGCGATTCAACATATATTTCAATAGTTGTAATTTCTCCCCGCATGTATCATACTCCTAGTTTTCTACTATTCTAGACTTCGTGAGCGGAGCTAGCATCGTTCAAGGGTGTTCACCGTGATTTTTTCGCACAAAATATCAATTCTTATCTAATATTATATATACACTAAAAATAAATAAAAAACAAAGACAATGGAGCTCATATATCCTTTTTCTAGCCTAGCAAAAATCAGTTTAGAAATTTGGACAAGACTTCCTTGACAATTTCTCAAGTTGATATTGATAGCTCCAAACACCCATATTCAAAATTCTAGCTCTGCCAACAACTCAAAACTTATACTCGTATATTTCGGTTGTAGAACCCTCTTGAAGAAGCTGCTGAACGCGGCAGTTGGGCTGAGGAGAATCAAAGGGTCCGGCGCCGTCGCCATGCACGCTGCGGCACAACGCTCTGTCAGTGATGACAACCACCCCGCGCGGCTCGTTGTCGATTCGGCGCCGGCCCAGTCTTCAGAGTCAAAACGCGCTGCGTGGCCTCCAAGTGTCGGCCTCCGCACCGGCGCGCTGTCCGCGGTGGTCGTCCGCGGCCGGATGGACCCCCTCCCACGCAGCTTTCATTATTGAGCTTGCTCGCCACGACAGCGTACGTGTACTCAGTACTCACTGCGTGGAGGCCCGGCCGCCAGGCCAAGGCCCCTAGCCAGTCGCACGGCTCTATAAATACCGAAGCTTCTGCTCGTCTCAGTCTCGGACGCTCTCGCACAGCACAGACAGGCACAGCTAGCTCCTGATCGATCACCGCCAGCTTCTTCCCCGTGCGTGTGCGAGTGCGAACATACAGCTCCAGCGAGGCCGTTTAAGTCTGAGCACAGCTCCGGAGCCAGCAAGCCTGCCTTCCAGCGCCATGCCGGCCATCGCAGGGAACGCGGCGGAGCCCCCGCTGGCAGACAGCTACCACGGGCTGCTCCGACGCGGTGGCGGTGGCGCGTTTGCGGCAGTGGCACCACCGGCGCCGCTGCCGACGTCGGACGAGTGCGAGCTCCCGATGATCGACGTCGGGTGCCTGACGAGCGGCGACGACGACGTTCCCGGAAGCGCGGAGGCGGGAGAGCGGCGTGCGGCGTGCGTGGCGGCCATCGCGCAGGCCGCCGAGGAGTGGGGGTTCTTCCAGGTGTGCAACCACGGCGTGCGGCCGGAGCTCCTGGAGGAGATGCGCCGGGAGCAGGCGCGCCTGTTCCGCCTGCCGTTCGAGGTCAAGCACGCCCTGCTAGACGGCTCCTACCGCTGGGGCACCCCCACCGCGACGTCGCTGCAGCAGCTGTCCTGGTCCGAGGCCTTCCACGTCCCGCTCGCCGCCATATCCGGGGACACCTGCAACTTCGGCGAGCTCACCACCCTCAGGTGCGTACTCTGCTACGTGACTGTTTATTTACGTACACTCACACCCCCCCCCCCCCCCCCCGCCGGCGTTTTCTTTTCAACTAAGCCTGATTCGATCAAATTACCTGACTGCGACGTCGCCTGTTAGTGCTGCGGTTAAAAGGAGACTGAGACGGTTAAAATTTACGGCGCGGCTCACCCCGCCTAGCAACGTCACCTTTTTAGGTACTCTCTCTATTTTCAAATTATTGACGTCGTTAACTTTAAATATTAACTTTGATTATTTATTTTATTTAAAAAATAATTTAAATATATAAAATTATAATTTATAGTTTTAACTACTTTAATAATAAAGCAAATTATAACAAAATATATAATATTCATCAAATTTTTTTGAATAAAATGAATGGTGAAAATTAGTACGTAAAATTAATGATGCCCAATAATTTGAAAACAGAGAGAGTAGTTTAAAGCGATGCAGCTGCTTAGTCAAGTAGCGGGTTCACGTCCGATGTGGAAATGCTATGATCCATGTCAGTCAAGTGTACATATAGACGCGATTCGTCGTCCATGCATGGTGACTGTAACTGCAGATTGACATTTGACATGGGTGCGCTCTATCCTATCACGGTTAAAAGAAGAGCAGCTAAAAAGACCTCCACCATCTTCCTTAAGTACTGCTTGGTTTCTAACTAGTCTTATTACACACACAAAAAGGGTTGGAAAGTCTTCAGGTTGGCACCGCGATAATATAGTTTACACTTTCTAATAAAAAGAGATGTGTTTCATTATTTTACGCATGTGAAGGCAAAAGCTCATGCGTGCCGCGTGCTGCAGAGATGTGACACGTGAGGTGGCCGGCTCCATGTCTAAGCTGGCGAGCACGCTAGCCGGCGTCCTGGCGGAGGCCGTGCTGGGTCACGCCCCGGCGTCGGTCGGCGAGCGCGGGTTCCCGGAGGGCTGCGAAGAGACGACGTGCTTCCTCCGGCTGAACCGGTACCCGGCGTGCCCCTTCTCCCCCGACACCTTCGGGCTGGTGCCGCACACGGACAGCGACTTCCTCACGGTGCTCTTCCAGGACCGCGTCGGCGGCCTGCAGCTCATGAAGGGCGGCGCCTGGGTGGCCGTCAAGCCCATCCCCGGCGCCCTCATCGTCAACATCGGAGACCTCTTCCAGGTAACGCACATGACATGAACGCTGCGTGCTTCGATCTCTTCTAGGACCGGTCGTTCCATGTGGATCGTCCTAGACAGTAGCCAGTCCTAGGGAGTACGTAGAGTGGCCACATTGCATTGGTCTGTGTCGTTCACGTGAAGATGGGCCTGTCACAAGATACCCTCTCTTGGGCTCGCCCGTGTCTGCATGCATGTACAGAATCCGCGAAGTGAACGCTGAATGTACTCCTGCTAGCGAAAAGGCATGAGAGTTCAAGCGACAGGAAAACATCGCCGTACAGAAGCTAACCTGTCCATGCATGGCACTCTGCTGAAGTACGGACTCTGACCTGTCCATGCAGGGTAGCTAGTAGTACAACCACATCGGCACTCCACATGGTGTAGTTGTACTGCGCAGCTTTTTCATGGCCGCACGATGGAGATCACGCTGCTAGTAGCTTAGTACAGCTACTAAATGGAGCACTAAAGCAGCGATTTGCATTATCCCAAAAAAAAAAGATCTACTTGCTTACTATACATCACGATGCAACCCAATGTGCTTGATGCGCCGTACTCACGTGCTTCTCTATTTACAATCTGGCACCATATGCTGCATTCTGATATAACTATCCTCTTGGTTGTGTTTTGAATTGAAGGCATGGAGCAACAACAGATACAAGAGCGTGGAGCACAGGGTGATGGCGAACGCGACGATGGAGAGGTACTCCGTCGCCTACTTCCTCTGCCCGTCCTACGACTCGCCGATCGGCACTTGCCGGGAGCCCTCGCCCTACGTGCCGTTCACGTTCGGACAGTATAGGTGGAGAGTTCAGGAAGACGTCAAGAGGACCGGGAAGAAGGTCGGTCTCCGTAATTTTCTCGCGTGAAAATTCTGATGCGCGTGTGTTCCTTAAGTTCTGCGTGCCAATGGTGTACATGTAGAGAGCGCGGTGTGACCGGTGTTCATGAGTTTGCATCTTGACTTATGTAGCTGTATACTGCAAGGAAGTGGTAGGGTTGAGAATCATGCACCTGTACCTAGGAATAGGATACGTGGTTTGTTTCAGTTTATAATTACTATATGCTTCTGTACTTCTTAACGTTGCATGCATGAATGAAGCTGATATGATTATGCATGTATAAGAAATAGTACTCCGCACTGATTCTTTTCTGTATAAGCGTTTCTGTTGCTTAATATTCCTACAACTGTGTTCTCTGGAGTGATCGAGACACAAGCGGCTCTAACTAGCTAGCCTCTGCAAATTGTCACAACTCACATGGCGTGTCAAGTTTCAATCTATTCCCAAAGTAAAGCGCGTATGGTCGTGGCTAGCTACGTTACCATTGAATTGATGCACGTGTACGAAGTACGTACACAAATCCATCCGCTCAAAGTTCAGGGGGACCGGTCGTGTGTTCCGTTGCCGATAGGCACCAGTCCCGGATCGGTGCAACTTTCCCAGCTTCCCCGGCCGGCGTGCGCCGGCCGGAGCATCTCCGGCTGGCTGCGAATAAAATGTGGAGGCATCTAGCTATATCTTCTAATCTCCACGGAAAGTTGGAGGAACTGCACGTCGATCACGACCACCGCCACCCCCAGGGACCGCGCGCGAGGCATCTAGTTCCGGTAGCAGTTAGCTCACCACGTCACCGCGACTCACGGATACGGAGATGCATGGTGCTTTCCTGCTCGATCGGTTGACCGCGCATGCCTCGACTGTTGTTGTCGACGATTCGCACTCGAGACTGCGACATCTGCGCGCATGCTTTATTACCTCCCTTTCGGGTTGGTTCGTTTCGATCCAATGGAACCGTACGTGCTCTGCCCCCAGATCAGCTGGAGGTTGCGCAGCAGCTGTGTGGTTGGCGGCTGCACACAATGTCGGATCGGATTGGAACAGTGTTATGCTCGCAGCAAAATCCAAGCATAATGTGGGTGCTGCATGCGGTCTGGAAAAGAGATAGCTCGGCTTTTCTAGAAAGGAGCATTTCCGATACATTCACGATGTCGATTGCTGGGAATATCACCAGAAAATGGTACTTATGAGAAGATGACTCCAACACATAATCAAGCTATCTGTTTATCTGAAAACAGCCCGCTAGGATGTGTCTTGATGAGCTCGTCCGCCAAATTTTAAGATGATATGTATATATCCTGCCCTCTAATAAGCTGAGGTTGGAGCTGCTGTGTGGTTGGCGGCGGCACATAATAGAGGGAAAAAATTCTATGCCGGGCTCATGTATACCCATCGGTTTTTACAGCACCACTATAAATTTTTAGTGTAAATTTCACAAAACTACATCTATATCTATTAATATTATCACAAAACTACAGATTTTGTATCGAACTTATCGTAAAACTACAGATTTTATATTTAATTTATCACAAAACTACAGATTGCACACAATGTTTTTGAAATTTATTGTAGCAAATTTATAGTTTTTTGAAATTATATGTTAAATTTATAGTTTTGTGATAGTATTACTGTAAGTTTGTGAAATTTACTCAATTTTTTTGGCAGTATATCACTTTTTATCCACATGCGTGGTCTACGATTGCATCAAGTCTTTCTTCCACTTATGTTAAAAGAAATCTATTTTTTAACGTTTTGTTATGACGATTGGAAGGTACTTAGAGGTATCTCCAAAGCTTTCTTCCTATCTGAGACAGTTAGCCTCTCCATTAATCCAAGATATAATGCCTACTATCACTACGTACGTTTCGCCGCTATGCATGCAAGGTTAAAAATAGAGAGCATGCATTTAGTACTGTACATGGTTAGTGCCCTGGGTGCCTTTGGGGACGGACGGCAGATCGATGAGGAAAGGTCAAGCAGACGGCCGCTGCGGCTCCGCTGACGCGCACGGCTGTCTTCACGATGGGGCCGCGCGCAGGTGCCAGGGGATAGCGAAACGAGGGACGTGCTAGGAGCCGAGATCACCCAAGATTCCACGTACGAAGCTTGTTGATTGTACGATGACTCAGTACTCCAGCCGGGCACTGCTCACGGCCCCTGCTCGTCTAGCTGCTCTGGCGGTCAAAAAGAACCTCTGGGCTCTGGTAATAATTGTGTACTTGGATACGATCGATCAGCTGGCAACATGTACGACTACTCCACACCGCCGTCAATGTAGGCCAGCTGTGCGGAGGATCTTTTTGACCGCGCGCGCCATGGCAGGCTTTTTCAGGTTTGCTGAGCTGGTCTGCCGGGCCGGGCAGCTGCATCGGTCGGCGGTCACCATGTGTTCTCCATTTTTAAGTGTAGCTCACGCGGTCTGCGCATGCTCATGCATGGCCCCAACGTGACCGTCAGGGGCTGCACTGTACGCCCGTTTGAATTTTGGTGGACCACAAGTGTAGTCTACAGAATAACCCACAGTATCTTCGTGTAAGCTAGAACTAGCACATGTTGATATTCTTTTTCTTCGCGTCGTCGAATCCTTAGTTTGACTGCTCCATCGCACCCATCCCGACCGACGTGCATCGATCTTGCAGGGCACGCCACAGCCGCCGGCTGCATGTGAATTGCATATGCACTCCGTCGTGGCGCAAGGTGGTCCGCCATTCAGGACGAGTCTGCTGCAGATATCCAACCCAGTCCCATAGTCACGAGTTCCTCGTGTAGGTTTCTTCTTGTCTGCCTCAGTGACGGACGCTCTGAGCCTCTGATCGATGCGCGTCGACATTACGGGCCACACGCGCTGAAAGTGAAGCCGTGGTCGCGAGCTTTCTTTCCATCACATAAACAGGCCACCACCATGCCGTCAAGCAGGCCGGCCCTGAGCTAGCGCTGATGGGCCGACCGCCCTGGGCCTCAGAAAGTCAGGGGGCCGTCTGGAGGTACAGGTGGTGGGCCGTGGGCTTCGGCAGGTAATCTGTCGCGTATATTCAATTGCCCGGGGGTCGACTTGTCAAGCAGTTTCCCAGCTCATCACGGTTTTACCTCAGAAATCAGGCAGCGACGACGGGATCAACGCACAACAAGCCGACCAGCTCCGCTGAGCCATCCGCGGATCGTCAGGGTCAAGCAAGCAGACGCGCGCCGGTTCGGTCCACTCCCGGGAAGACGACGAGACACCCAATCTCTCCCTCTCTCTCTCTCTCTCTCTCTCTCTCTCTCTCTCGGAAGGGAAGGTGCCAGCTAGCCCCCAAACCCATCGGACGGGTCGCGTCCAGAAGGCAAGCAAGCCAGTCGCGCGCGCGCAGGTGCAGGCGCCTGCCCATCCTTGATCCTTCGGATCCGGCGCCGAGCGGATCCGCGCGGCAACCAATGGCTTCGTCCCCGACGGCGGCCGCGTCAGCAGAGGGTAAGGGAAAGGAGCAGGTGGAGGAGGAGGAGAAGGGGAAGCGGGGCGGGGTGCTGGCCCGGGTGTGGTGGGCGCTCTTCGGCGGCCGGGAGGACTTCGAGAAGCGGCTGCAGTACCTGTCCAAGGAGGAGGCCGCCGTGCACGCGCGGATGCGCCGGCGGACGCAGTTCTCCCGCCGCGCCGTGCGCAACCTCGTCGTCCTCTCCGTCCTCGCAGAGGTCTTCACGGATTTTCATTCCCTTCCCCTCTACGCGTTTACTCACTACCGGGCACTGACGAAATGGTCCGGTGGCTGTATTGTCGTTCGATCGATTCGTTATCGCCAGGAGTTTCTGGTCCATATCCTTGTATATTGCTTTGATGATGCTTGAGATTAGTTTGTAGGATTTCCTCTGGCGTGGAACATAGGGAGCTGACTTTATACTAAAAGAACGTTTGGGGTGTGTCTCTTTTACTTCAGTTCACGGGTAGTGAAAGGGCAGTAGCTTTGCTGAAAGGAAACAAAGTATACACATATAAGCAGTTACATTCCTTACAATCAATTAGAGTGTTTTCGCCCTGTATGTTATGGTAAATTCAAATAACCAGTGACTCAGACAGCTGCTTCTTCCGTGCTACAAATTATGGAAGATTCCTGATTAACATCGCCACGGACATCATGATTCCATCATGAATAGGTGCAGATGAATCATCCCATTTCCAGTGGTGGTGGCAGCTCTTTTTCCGGTGCTCACTGCTCAGAGTGAACTCTTCTCTTTGAAAATAGGTCCAGATACCTGGAGTGTTAGTTTCTGTCTGACTTTAGTGTTGATAAGTTGATAGTCATGTTTTCCTTCTCTTTTTGTTTGTTATTTCTATCTACCAGTGTGCAACTGTTGCGGTGGTGAAAATTTTGAAATTTACAGAAGAAATTGTTGTTATGCCAAAGGTTCTTGCATTCGTACCCATCTAGTGTATTTAAGGGACGTTATGCTGGTATCGTGATACTTTATGCTAGCAGATGAACTTTTGGGTTGCGACTGGGTTTGTATATCAAATATTGACTGTAAATAAATTCTGTTGGTTTTCATTCAAACTGCAGTGAGAGTATTACCTTTTGGGCTTTGTCAATGAAATTTATGGTTTCTTGTTATGCTCCCCTAGCAACACGAGTAGTTGATTTTCTGCATTTTTGGGAGGTATGTAAATTGTAGAGCAACCACAATGGTTACTATCGGCTTCGGTACTAGTGGTGGACCCAAGTGTCAGTCGGCATTTGCTGCTGCATTCCGCACAATGTTAGAAGGTATAAGATGGGGTCCACTTAAATAAAAAATGATTCTTCCAAGCTCGGATGCTGATCGGAAAACGCTGGAGCAGCAACTAGCGGGAATTGTTTATTGGATACACTGTATACATATATTATAAAATTGGCTTGCTGCCGGCATTAGTCTTACGACCGGGTTTTTGTTACTATCGAGCCTCACAGTGGTTACGACCGAGCAGTGCTGGACATTCAATGCCTATTACCGAGTTTATTTTACCATTGTGGATGCCCTAATGGTCATACAGATTGTGCATAGTGATTAATGCATCCTAACGTTTACATGACAATCAAATGCTACTCTCTACGTTTTCCATTTTAGTGACCTATTTCCTTTTTGGCTTTTATACATTGTATATGGTGCAATTTACATTTTATATTAAACTAGTAATCACTTTCCTCCCGTTATATGTACCCACATAGCAATTTCTGCTGGCTTGATAGTTTTGTCTTCTTCTCAGGTGTTGGCTGTTGCTTATGCTATTGTGATGACAAGAGATGAGGATCTAACTTGGCAAATGAGGGCATTCCGAGTGCTACCTATGTTTGTTCTGCCTGCTGTATCTTCTGTGGTATATTCAACAGTGGTAAACTTCACACATATGCGTATGTACCTTGAAACTTCTGTAGGGCAAAGTGTTGTTCTAGTTTACTCTAGTACTTGTTCCTCTTTTATCTAGGTGTTATATTTTTCTTTTGATTTAAATATTTTTTCTATAATTTTTTTGTGTTCTGCAGTTTGTGCTGTGTTCCTTTTCCAACCATAATTCATGTGTTCTACTGTATGCATCAAGTCTTAATTCTTATAGTATTAGAAATCTATCTTGGAATTTTCTGGGTTTTTTTGGTCATTACAAACTAGTTTTGACTTTTGAGAAATGTGGGAATCTGAGTTCTCTTAAAACTGGCTTCATAAGTAATTTGAAGACAATCTTAAGGAAAGATTAAATTCTGAATCACACTTGTGTTCTTTCCTGCTTGGTTAAAATTCATGGATATTTTTTTCATTTCTGTATAATGACCAGATGTATTCACAAATTACCCGCATTGTAAACCTGGCATAAATGCTGTATTGGTTATCATAATTATTTTTGACAGATAATAATAGTTGTGTGATTGTTTGATAAATGAAGGGTTTAGCAATTTTTAATGGTTTATTGTTAGAAATTCAGATGGCTGTTCTGTTATCCAACTTTAAGTGGATACGTTCTTTTTGTCAGTACGAGGTTCTGTAATCTGGACACTGACACACTGTACAATAGTTAGTAAATACGATATTATCATTCAACATAAATATATATGGCATAATTTGTTTTCAGGATACCTTTTCAGTATACCTAATTGAATCTGTTCCTCTTTGTATTTGTTTATAGTTGAACGAAAGGACCAGAAAACCCTTGAAAAGTTGAGAGCAGAGAGGAAAGCTAAGATTGATGAGCTCAAAGACAGAACAAATTATTATCTGACCCAACAGCTTATTCAGGTTAGTGGGCAAGTGGATTTTCTCAAACTGCAGAAGTTCCAAAGTACCTGGTATCAAATTTGATCATGACTCTTCCTCACCAATACTAACAGTGATGAAATGCGCCCTACTCATGCAGAAATATGATCTTGATCCAGCTGCAAAGGCCGCAGCAGCTTCAGTTTTGGCATCTAAGCTGGGGGCGGAAACTGGCTTAAAAGTGCATGTTGGAGAAGAACAAAAGTTGGATGCAGCAGTGTTCAGAAGCAATGATGTTGAGATATCATCATCGGATGGATTGAGGAACAGGAAGCGGCCTAATGCAAGAGGCAGCAAGACCGCAGGTACAATGACTGCTCATAGCCCAACACAGGGAGCTGAATCCGGTACAACTGCTACTGCTGGCCAGGAAACTGCACCACCCACAATGGTGGTAGTACATGATCAAGGCTCAGGGGCAGGTGATAGTGGATGGATTGCAAAAATTGCTGCCTTACTTGTAGGGGAGGACCCATCACAGTCGTATGCTTTGATCTGTGGGAACTGCCATATGCATAATGGTATGTATGGTAAACTAATCTCCGTAGTTCTCTTTTCATATTCTATATGTCTGTGCCCAAAAAATGATGAATTGCTTAATACACTGTTTTATTCAGGCTTGGCCCGGAAGGAAGATTACCCACATATTACATATTACTGCCCCCATTGCCATGCATTGAACACATCAAAACAATCCATGGGCCAGTACTCAGGTTCCACTTCAGGGCGGTCAACCCCAGTTGTTCCTGCTGATTCCAGTTCAACACAGGAGAGTGCATTGAGTAACATGACCACATTGCAGGAGCTAGCAAAGGAAGGAAATATGGAGAATCAAGAGGCTGAGACAAGTTAAGCTATTATTGACATGTGAAATTACTTATCTTTTCAGGGTACATCGTTATGTTTCATCTGATCTGAGCCTTAGATGTAGCACTGTTGTAAATTGGAAATAGTAACTAATGTCACCTGTAAGAAACCTAGCACCCCGCGCCCCCCCCCCTCCCCCCCAAAAAAAAGCATGCCCATCATTGAATGGACGAATTTTGTTGTCAATAGTGAGTGAAGGCTATCTGCTTCGTGGCAAGATGAGTTGAAAAGTTGTGTTGAGGAAACGGTTTTATCCGTAAGTATTTGTAGTCACCAGTTCCAGTTATCAGGAACTTTTTTTTTGGCATTTGTCTGAACCTTTAACTGTTCTTTTTTTTGTGATGTCTGTTACATTGGGTACAGATATTTTATCTATGGAGTTTCAGTTCTTGCTATATTGTCTAGCACAAATTTATTGTTTTTAACCTTACTTTCATTTATCTTGCCTTGATGGAGGCTTTAATTTTTTGTTGCCTTTTACACTATGGTTCTCGTTTTCTTTGTCACAAATTTGATGCTACAATGTGCATGGGTGGTGTAGGTGCTCACCATGAAGATGGCTCTGAACTTCGGATCGCTTTGGTTGATGCAATGCACAATGCAGGGTATAAGTAGCCTTGTGACGTCGCTGCCTCTGATTATATTTAACTAGGAATGTTAAAGTTCTCAAATTTTGACTTTGTACTAACTTTTCTCAATACTTTCTTGCAAAGTAGTCTCAAGTGGGTCATAACAATAGTCATCCGTTGAAGGTGATACTCGATGTTGGGCTCACGGATAAGTGTGGCTCGCCGGCTGCCTCGGCATCACGGCGATCCCATCAGGTTGAGGATCACGGACGGGACGCTCGACCACGCCCGGCGGTAGACGGGACGAGGTATCAGGCTCGCAGTCTGCAGGAAGATGTGCGCGTGGCTGAGTTAGTCTTCTGCTGCTGTTAACATGTGGGCCGAGCAAGCAAAGAGCACGAAAGTTGCCAGCGCGGGTACTTCAGGAAATCGGGCCCAAAGAATCAAGGCTCACGAATCAAGCAACGCTCGTGACTAGGACCGCGTTAACAATAGCTCGTTCCGGAACCAATACAATAGTTTGTTGTAGCATAACTAGAGCTCGTTTTTAAATGACCACGTTTTTTCTGACAAAATGATTCTCACATTTATTTAGCGTGCTTTTTGGGACGAACATATTCCCATTCCTCTGTTCTGAAGTTTGAGCTTTTTGGTTGGAACCGTCTTATTGATCCCACTGCTTATTCCACGGCCACCTTTTCTACACACCCAAACGGAGGCAAGGTGACCAAATTGGGCTTCTCTCATCCCCTTATTATTACTTTGTATTTTTCTCTATTGTCCTTTTTGAAGAAAAAAAACGAACACAACAAAATTCAGAAGCGTCGAGTCCTTACTCCTAAACTAACATCGTAACCTTCTGATCCGACTCTAAACCTGCCGCGCTACACACGGGAGCGCCTCCCCCCTCCGACGCACACTCGGACATCTGTTGCTTCTAGACACGCTCGCTCCCACCAAGAATCGGTTTCGCTTTTCCGCCTTTCTATAAATACGTCCGCATCAACTCATTGGTTCTCCGATCCTCTCCCTTCGTGCCATCTCATCTGCAACTGCAAGGGGTCCAGACTCCAGAGTCCAGAGGGAGAGAGGGAACTGTCCGCCCGGAGCATCGCGTCCCAATGGATAATCAGCGGAAGCTGGAGTTGAGGGGGTGCGTCTGCCGGATCACGAGCTGCGCCTACGAGCTTTCGTCCGTGGAGGAGGATCCGGCCACCTATATGGACGACTACGACTCGTGGGGTTTGGTCGAGAGGGACGTCCAGCTCAAGGCCGTCTTCCTGCGCATTGATCTGACCCGGGTGATCGCCCGCAGCGAGGGCGCCGAGCGGAGGAAGGAGCTCACCTTTCTCGCCAACGAGGTCTTCTACTACATGGAAGAGGTGATGTGATCGGCGCCTTCAGTTCTTCTCCGTTGTTGATCGGTAATCTGCGCGGTTGATTGATTAGCGGGGAACTACTAGAAATTATGCTTTTCTTTTCTCAAAATTCTTTCCCTTTTGAGGGGCCTTTTCGATGTTCTTAACAATTACACCATGGGGCCCACTTTGAGCTGCCTTATAGCATCTCTAAAAGTTTCTCATTAACTCATTTTAAATTAAATTAAGAGATGTTACGGTGTTTGAGAGATATCTGAGATATCTTTATCTCTTCAATTAATCTTAGCCGTTGATTTTTAAAAAATAGTATCAGATTTGACTTTATTTTTATCGAACCCACTGTTTTTTATCGGTCCACTATTTTAGTACCTTTGACTAAATAACTCTTTATTTTTAACTGTTAAATCTGATCAAACGGACGACTGTGATTAACTCTAAGCATTATATCATCTCTCATCAAATTATAAAGAAAAAATATAAAAAGACTTTTCTACAACAATTCCTCTAAACACCTCTCTACTTTTGAGATACCCTAAAATTCTTCTATTCGGATGTAAATTTAGAAAACCTTTTGGGGTCTCAATCTCATCTCAATGCAACCGACAGTGAGATGGATTGTTCTAAATTCAAATTTAGGAAGCTATTAGAGTAGTTGGCTAAAGTAGACCCTAAAGTATTTTTTTTTTATTTTTTGATAGAACTTCTGGAGATGCTCTTAGTGTACATGTCAATAGTACAATACCTTTTCTCTTCTTTAATATCATCAAACACAAAGCAGTGCATGATCAACAGTTTAAGAATTCTACCTCAATACCATGCATTAGGTACTGAACAATCTGATAATCAGCAGAATTCAATAGTAAGACTTTTAAATCTTTTTCTTTTTTTTTTGAACTGAAACATTTTTCTCCTTTTTGTATAGATAGATATTCAGGACAATTCTACAATTTCTGAAATGCTAGCACTAAATTCTACTAACAAACTGTGTCGATAAGCTAAATTTCCTTGAATATCCTTTTTTTACTCTCTCATCATCACCATTCATGAACCAGCCAATCCATTGTTTTAATCAGAAAAGTTGAAGACGCTTCCTGCTTTACTTTCCACCGTCAGGTCAACAACGACCAGACAGATCATCTAGATTGTATAGAATTTGTGGACGAATGCTCCTGCCCCGTGAGGCAATGCAAGCTTATGTGGTCCTTGAATTGATTAATTCCCCGATAACTCAGGGTCAACTAGATTAGATGAGGTTAATCTGTACTAGTAAATTACTCTTAGTAATTAGTTATGGTCAAACTTGGAAACTAAAACTGTAGGACTGAAACTAAAACTTGGGAAAATTGATAGTAGTATTTTGGTATACTTGTGACGTACACAACGCAACGAAAGGGTTGGACCATGACACTCGAAGATGAGTGAGCTAAGGGCAGCTAATGAGTATTTTTCGTACTCCCAAGCGTGTTCGATGTTTCGTGTTTGGCACTGAGACCTCTCCTGGACGAACGCTTGCAGCTGGGCTACGCAGTGATGAGCCGGAGCCCCGCCCCCGTCGTGAAGAAGTGCTTCGGCGACGCGATTCAAGCTATTCGCGAGGTCATCGCCGCCATCACGAAGCCGGCAGCGGTCTGATGATGGGATCGTACCATGTTCCCAGAACTGCGCGGCCGCGGAACCAGGAAGGGCAACAGAGACAGAGGCGCAGTCGTGCCTGGAATTAGAGGACCGGATGAGAATTTTGAGCGTGTTCCTGCAAATGTTTCCAGAGAAGAATGGGAGCAGGCTGCAGCGACATTGCCTATGTAAACGCATTATTGTAAGATCAGAGGGGTGATATCTGTAACGAGACTCGAAGCATACTTAGAAAATGATCAGCTGGCGTGCGGTTTTATGATTTTATCCTCGTGAATGATGGTGCTCTTCTGTGCCCTCTTGAATTTTCCTATGCCTCTGTGATAACATCCATAGCAGGCTATCACTATCAGCATCGCCTCTGTGTACACTTGATTTGGTCCCTGTAACTCTTGCAGTTCATAAAAGGTAATATGATAAGATCAGGGCGGAGCACCCCATGCTCGGTGCATCAGCCATTGAACACAAAAAATAACCATGAAATTAAGAAAAAAATATTATTTAGCCTCTCTTATAACTTATCTATGAGCATTTGGCCCGTGTAATGCTCGTTCTCTGGCTCCGCCCCTGGATAAGATCAATGGTGGAAGGGAAGATGACGCGTCATGCAAGGTTGCTTCGTCAAATTCGTCCAGCAAGTCAGCCCGAGGCTCCTCATGGGCCTTGTTCTCACGGACGAGTGGATCCAGATAGTACAGCATGAAAGGAGCGGCTGGCGTTGGCAAGAGAACTCTGCCTTAGAAAACTGACAAGTGGCTGCTCTAATGCGTCAGGAGTATTGACAGAGCAGAGAAGGGTCCTCATTGCCAAGTTCAGGAGATCAATGCAAGACGAAGAAATTTTAGTTCCGTCAATTCTGTTCATGAGACTCAGGATTGTAATTTAGGTGTCTTATAACGTCGTCTCTCCAAGCTAATGAAGGGAGTGGTTTTCAAAAAAATTGATACCATGCTCAAGAAGTGGAATCAGAAAAACACTATATCTAAAGAGTGCATCTAGAAATCATCATCCATGCAGATCTTTTATACACAGATGAAGTTAACCTGAAACTGATAAAAGTTTTTTCCCTGCTAATTATTCATATCAACTTTCTAGGCTACACCTCTGTTAACATCAGTACATCACCAACTCCGTCTGGAGCAAAATACAAGAAATTAAAAAAGAATCATATGTGCAACCAGGTGAGCAAAACTACATGTCATCGAAAACTCCCTATCTCAATCTTCTCTATTTGGCGCCCGTTACTTCTATTGCTGACAGAGACCATTGCTTTTTCGTACAGACACCGAAGCAAAATGGTTCCAGATATTTTGACCAAACTAATGCTGAAAATTGAGGTGCTTCCTGTCTGCCAGGGCCTACCATCCTCGTGGCTCTTCTTTCAATTGACAGCCGCCAAGAACTTGTGCCTTGAAATAAAAATAACAAAGATACCAAGTGTGAACAGCTGAGTTGAATATACAGAAACTGAAGGGTAAGAGGGAAATAACATATTATTCTTATACTTATGAATGTTGCCAATTGAAAATAACGACGTCTATTATGTGATTATAGAAAGACTAATGGCTGTATTTTTGTACTTTTTGAATGTTACCCAATGATTAGATATTTAAGTATCAGCAACTAGGTATATTGTATTGTTATAAACTGACAAGACCAAGAAGAAAGCCAAGTCGTTATCAACAATTTTGAAGCAAACAGACACGTGAGTGGTGACATGCATTACTAAAGGAAGTCAAATCTAATAAAGAACACCTTTCGTTTTTGTATCTGGATATTCATTTCAGTAGACAAGATAGTGATAATTTAAATACCTAACAATGAGTGCAGAAACAGAGTGGATATCATTAGCACATTTATGTGGTCCAAGCAAAAGAAATTTACAGTAGGAGACAGTAAAAAAATTACCGTAGGACTAGAAGTGCCAGGGAGTACGTAACTAGCTAGCTTCTCATCCATTGAAACAGGCAACGGAGGCATCTTACTCATTATTCCAGGCATTTGGCTCATGCTATTTATTGAGCAGAGACATGACATAAGAGATAGAGTTGATACAAACATGCTTCAAGACTTTTAATTAAGTCAATTTATTTGAGTTAAATACAGTAAATGCTAACCTGTGTTGAAGAAAATTGATGTTCATTCTTGTGCGATGGAAAAGATCAATATTCTTCTGAGCCTGAAAGATGTGATCAAGATTAACTGAAATTTAAGTATTTAACCCTGTGGCGACTATGGATGGACCTTCCTACTGCTCATTACAACTTCTCATTAAAATGTGCACCGCACATTTATAGAAAAGATAAAGTGCACTCTACTCCCTCAAAGTTCGTCACTAGTCTAGATAAAAAATGGTTTTGCTTATGTGGACTCAGCTCAATGTGGTTTTGCTGACATAACATGACTGCACGGGCGTATCATATGTGACACGCTGGCCCACCAAAGCAGCCATTCAGAAGAACTCTTAGGTGTTCTTTGGATTGAAGGAATTTTTTTTTATTTCTGTGTTTTTTATGTGAAATTACTACACAATTTCTATGAAAATCATGCGTTTAAAGGAGCCCTTAGTAAGATAACGACGAGGATGACTGCCGTCGTGGAGAGAGAAGTAGAGATTTGGGTCAACTCAGCTGGAGATCAACTACGATGGCCATTACCACCTTGGAATATATTTCTGCTGGGGCTGAGTAAAACCCTGGTCCAGGCCAGCAAAACTGCTTTGGATTTAAGAGAAAATATGAATCGTGAACTGGTTTGGGAGATATTAGGATTTAAGTAGGGGTTATTTGGACTTGCGCCAAACTTTGAGGGAGTAAAGTGGACTTTATTCTATAAAAAATATGGAATATTATTTTTCTCAATATGAAGTTCTCATGAGCAGCATGGTATAAATTATTGGATAGCTCAACTCTTACGATTCACTAAACCCTATACAAATTGAGAGTTAAACTAGTGCTTTGAACTTCATTTTCTACGAAAATAAAGTTAAAATCATAGAAGCAAGAATAAAAACACCAACCTGTGATGTTAAAATATTAAGTTCTATTTGGTTCAGAAGCTGAGCATTTTCCTCCAATATATTTCGCATTGCATGATCAATTCGAGAAGCTGCATAAAAGGAACATAATTCAAAAGGTATAATCCATATGCCTATACACGAAATTATGAGAATTCTATAATATTTACAATATGTAAATAATC
>BCLH01002250.1:0-30455 GCA_001602315.1 Zoysia pacifica
CGACGTGACGGGTCATGAACGCGCCTGGACGGAACGAAGTAATGTCAACAACGACGGGTGGGTCCATCTGTCGGCGAGACGGCAGGATTTCGTAGGACCCATTGCATGTAACCTCGGGGCTCCCCCTATATAAAGGGAAGCCCGGGGAGCGATAGAAGAGAGAGGACACACAGACAACAGACCCCGATTTTCCTACACCTAGGGTTCTCCCGCGAAGAGAGGCCCCCGTCTTGTAACATTATCCTCGAGATAATCCGCCCCCTGGACGTAGGGTATTACACCACTCGGGTGGCCCGAACCAGGTTAAAAATCCCCCTGAGTCCATCTTAGATTTGGCCATATCGAATCCGAAGGCACACCATCCTTCACGACCGTATATTTACTGTGCCGGTGGTCAGAACACCGACATGTTTCTTTTTAACCTCATTTTTATTTAAATATAACTCGTACGGGCTCACATGTTACAAGGTTTCTTCGAGCCCAAGGGTTTACGGGTATGGGTAAGAAAGGAATAACATGGTGAAAGAGCCCACTAACAAATCCACGAGATAATAATGGACCTAAACCCATACCCTAGCAGTGTAAAAGCCCGGTTGAATTTGTTTGGGATGTATAATAACTTTCTTAGCCCAAGGGTACGAAGAATTAGGTTTCTAGGCAGTGACATCAAGGTGGGGATGATGTTGCCGTTGAATAAATTTCTTCAGCCTCTTCTCCATTTTATCGTGATTAGATCAAACCACAATGAAGGGCTGGTAAGTAAAAAATCTACTCAAATTGACTTCGATTGTTTTTGAGTTGGGAAGATTAGGCTTGGTTTTTCTTCTTTTTCAGGGGAAAAGAAGAAGAAATATAAAAGAAAGAAGAATATACTCAATTTCACCTATAAAAATGTTGGTCGCCACTCTTTAGGCACCTGTTATCAGGCTATTCGCAGATTGTTTGTCTTTGCAGCCATCCGTATGAATTTTTGTACATGTTTAGAGTTGAGATTTCGAACTACTTGATGTATAAGTACATTGAAGATGAAGAACAATATCTAAGTATGTTTACATGTATTAGTTTTATAATTTAGTCTGCTTGTAATTTAAGAATGTACTCATATATGAATTAATTAAATCTTCTTTCGCCTAAAAAAGAAAAAAAAAAAGGTGCCGCTCTTCACAGCCCGACCAGTTTTGGCAAGGAAGAGTCAGGCAGCCTAAACACTCACCACGGGCTTGACCACGAGAAAACAACAGCCCAAGCCCATCTAAACTGCCGCCGTACAAATAATATCCCAGCAAACACGTGGCGTAGCGATTCGCCTCCTTCGCGTCGCTTCACTCGCTTCGTCGCTTCGCCGAGTTGCTGCCTGAAATCGAGAGCCAAGCAAGCGAGTGAAGCCAACCGAACGAGGAAAAGGGGAATGGCTCCCCTCTTCGCCGCCGCCTCCCTCCATCCCGTCCTGTCCCCCTACCCTGCCGCCGCCAGCCGCCGGGCCCCCAGCCTTGGGTCCCGCATTCCGCGCTTCGGCTCCCATGTCCGCCGCGCGTCGGGGCCCACGGGGCGGGGGCGGGGGCGGGGGAGGGGCTGGGAGCAAGGCCGGGGCAGGGGCCGGGGCATCGATGGCGGGGTACCAGACGAATGGGGCGAGCCCCCTTCGCCCGCGCCGGAGCCCCCCTCGATGCCGGACCCGCCCATCGATGACGACGAGTGGGGCCCCGGCGCCGATTCGGGGACTTCCCGCCCCGTTGTCTCTGACGAGTGGGGCGAGCCGGTGGAGCCGGAGCCCGAGCCGCCCGCTGCTGCGGACCCGCCTAGCCCCGGAATCGACGACGAATGGGAGGAGGAGCTGCCGGCGCCGGCGACGGCTAAGGGGGGCGGGCCGCAGGAGGATGAGGCGGCGGAAAGGAGGGAGGAGCTGAAGCGGTGCCTGGTGGACACAGTGTACGGCTCCGAGCTCGGATTCAGGGCGTCCTCGGAGGTCAGAGGGGAGGTCGTCGAGCTCGTCACCCAGCTCGAGGCGGCCAATCCCACGCCGTCGCCGATAGAGGCGCCGGACCTACTCGATGGCAACTGGATCCTCCTGTGAGTTCTTCTTGCCCAAACATGAAATCTTTGTTTTGCTCTTAGCAATTGACTAATGGATGCGGGCTCGGAATTTCCAATTGACTAATGGATGGGGGCTCAGAATTTCCAATCGACTAATTCATAAATCATTATATCATCAAACTCTCTTGACATATTCTGATGTATTAATAATGTATGGCGATTGACTTGCAGATATACAGCATATTCTGAACTTTTGCCAATTCTAGCTGCTGGCAAAACACCTTTAGTCAAAGTAAAGCAGATATCTCAGGAAATTGACTCGAAAAACATGACCATTGTCAATGCTTCCACCCTTTCGACTCCATTCGCTTCATTTTCATTCAGTGCAACTGCTTCCTTTGAGGTTCAAAGTCCATCAAGGATAGAGGTACGGAACTGATTGTATCATTTCAATGTTGTAGAACAGAGAGATATCAATTGTTTGCTTTTTTTGAATTAGGACAATCCTTTATTCATTTATTTCAGTTGCTAGTTTCTTCTTTGTTCTTTATGTTTGCTTAGACATGTGGAATGCACATTAGCGTTATGATTGCTATTACCATAATTATTGTTTAGTTTGTATGCCAGATTATGATGCATTAAATGCTTCATAATTGATACTTTAGTGTACAGACCAGTTGTGCTGTCAAAGGCGCTCAAAGCTCATGCTCTACTCGAGTTCAGTTTGTCAAAGGCTCGATTGAGCTCAGCTCGGACACTAAATGAGCCAAAATCGAACCTCACGAGCCTATCGAGCTTGAGCTTGGTCGTGCTCGATAAGGCTCGTTAAGATGAAAAACAAAAAAAGTAGTCCGGTGAAGTAGCCTCCGCTTGCGTAGGGTCTAAGGATGGGTCTGACCACTTTGAGTTTTTTGTACGTAGCCTTTCCTTGCCTTTCTGCAAGAGCCTGTTTCTAGGACTCGAACCCAAGGCAACATGTTCACTGCTGCCCCAACCCCCTTCATATTAATTTTTAATAGCTAATTTATTATTATTCTACCTAGTTTATCAATTTTAGAGTCTAGAATAACCTTTTATATTTTTTTGTAATAGTAATTATGTTTCTTTGTTAATGAGGTTAAATCGAGCTGAACTCGAACATGCTATAGTATGAGCCAAGCTTGAGCTCGAGCTTGACTTTAAGATCAAAGTTTGAACATGCTATAGTATGAGCTGAGCCGAGTTCTCTTGAGTTTGGCTCGTTGACAGGGCTAGTTGATTTTGTTTATGATGTTTTGTCAGTTGCTAGCTTCTTCGTTTTTTTGTTAACAAGCTGTTATGAAAGTGTCTAAGTGGATAAATTAAATGTTCATGATGGATTTAGTGCAGGTCCAATTCAAGGAAGGGAGCTTTCAGCCTCCTGCAATATCTTCATCTGTAGATCTTCCTGAACAGGTTGATATATTTGGGCAAAAGATCAGCCTGGGGCCAGTACAGCAGGCACTGAATCCTTTGCAGCAAGCCTTTGCTAGCATTGCAGGGAACATTTCTGGGCAGCCACCGCTCAAGGTACCAATCCCCGGCAACAGCAGAGGCCGGTCTTGGCTTTTGACAACCTACCTGGATAAAGACTTGAGAATCTCAAGAGGTGATGGAGGCCTGTTCATTCTCGCGAAAGAGGGGAGCCCGTTGTTAGATCAACTGTAAATCTGTAATAAGTGAGTAATGATGGGAAAGGAAGATTATTATTATTAATTGAAAATCAGAACTAAAAAAAAATTGCATGGAACCTATTAGAAGAGAGGACCACATTTTTTTTTACTCATTGGTCTCCATAGCTATGAACGCAAGTATCAAATCGACCGCCTTGTATCATTCAAGGGATCAAGAGTGTGATGCAACCAAATAGTATAATGTAATTATTGTACAATTTTATCTTATTGGTACATTATTTTGTAAGTGGTGGCCTGAAAACTATGCATATGCAATCAGCAACAGTGGCATGTTCTAACATATCACGTATTGCCTGTTATCTTCTGAAATGGGCGAGCAATGTCTAACCCCTCGTGTCCCAGTCCGCTGACACATGCTCAAAAAGTTCAGACTAAGGTTTAGACATACGGTAGGGTGACAATAATTTCCACAGGATATAGGAAGGACTTGATTCATACGAATTTCAGAGGCATCAGATATGAAGTATTCGAAACACACGACAAATGAATCACTTCAGGGCATGTTTGGATACTCGGAATTGAGTGAAATTGAATTGGATTCTAGAAATCAACTTGTTTGGCATGCCATAGAATTGAATTGTTGAATTCAGACCATTTCCATCGGCAGAAAAGGAAGACCTGTTTCAATTCCAAAGCAACATTGGAGAAAGGTTCGAAATCCAACCCCATCCATCCTTCGTCTCGTCCCCGACTCCAGCAGCGCCGTCACCACCACGCCGTCCTCGAGTCGGCCGCGCCTCCCTGTTCATCCGCTACTCACGCCGCCCCGTCGTCCGCTACTCGCGTTGCTCCGTCGTCGTCGAGTCACGTCACGTCGCCCGCGTCGTTGTCAGGTCACGTGGCACCCGTTGTCGTCAAGTCGCGCCGCCCCTCGTCGCCGTCGATTCACGCCATATCAGCGTTGCCGCCGGCCCACCTGCGTGCGGCAAGGCACCAAGGTTCCATTTCCACCAGTGGCCCTTCTCTGCCTCCCCCAAAATCAAGAAATCGGGCAAAGTTCCTTCGTTCCCCAATCTCCATTAGCGTCGCGCCGCCGCACAACCTCGCCCGACGACGCGCAAGCTTGTCCAATCCCAAGACCAGGCCGTCGACGAACATCCTCTTCAACCTCTAGCTTGTATCCCCTCGGCCCCTCAGTAAGATTGCTTCTCCTCCCTGTCTTTCATAGGAGAGTTGCAGTGGCGATCATCACCGGTCCCTGCCACGAACGAGAGCAGCAAGAACAAGAGTAGAACAAAGCAGACTGCAGCCGATTCCTCACAGGCAGCTGTCGCGATAGGCTGCCGAAGATGGTGACCTTGTGGCATGTAGTTCTGACTTCCGTGCTCCCTGTAAATAGATCGGGACCAGGAAAAACCGCGAAAACAAAAAAAAAGTTTCAAAAATCACACTAAATCAAAAATTCAAAATTTGAATGATTTGCTACAGTAAATCAATCGATTTCACCAGTTAACTGATCAATTTTTTCAGTTTTTATGGTTTCAGATTTCAAAATTTAAAATTTATTTCACTAGTTAACCGATCGATTGGTTTTATCAGTTTATCAACTAGTTTTATTGGTTCGGTATACTGAATTTTTTTAATTTTTTAAAATTTTTAAAATAAAAACCGATCATCTGATAAAACCACAAAAACCGACCAATTTTAAACGGTTTTGTAAACCTTGCTCTGAATGCTGTGACTTTGATGTCTATTTAATTCTTCATTTTATATACATTTGTGATGATCAAAGATATTTATATTGAATTTCTTTCAAATATTAAAAAAAGGTCAAATTTGACTAGTTGTAATCAGTTTGGTCATGCACGGCGAAAGTTGTAATCTGCTTGATGTGCTGTATCAAGCTTATTTGATTCTGACCCAAACATCATTTTGATTTTAATTTTAAGAATTTAATTCTGAGGTCTACCAAACAGAAAAAAATAAAATTGAATTTGATTCCAGCTAATTCAATTTCCTAAAATTTGATTCATAGAAATTGATTCAATTCCAGTGAACCAAACAGGCCCTGAACGTAATTGGCCGTTCTGGTATACCCTGCGTATGAAAAAACTCTCTACATTACTCCATACATGATAACACATGTTTCCTACAATTAGACAACTATTCCTATCGAAACCGGCCAGCTGCTTGCCATGTGTCGAAGTGTCACCGCTCCTTGCCAAGAAAATCGTAGAGGACATTGTCCTTGACTTCTAGACATGCTAATTTGATTGCTTGGTGCCAATAGAACACCTCTTCAATACATTCCATCAAGAAGCTTAACACCAACCAAACCAAAAGCAGCATTTTGAAGATAGTTCCTTGCTAAATCCAATTTACCATCGTCATTTCTGATGTCATTAAGAAAAAGAATATTAAAGGGTGGTCAAGGTTAAGCCAGTGATCTTGTCAAAATTGATGTGCCAAAAGATATCTATTAGCTAAACACTAAATACCACTCCAATTTCAAATCAATGACGCTGGGACAACTTGAAAAGCTGTCCTAGCATCACATATTTAAAACCAGAGGGAGATGTGCCGTGACGGAAGACATACAATTCTATATATTAAGGAACATATTACAGGAATAAACAATTAAGACCTAATGTATGCATACTTCTTACTGTAACCAAAAGTAATGATACCATCGAAGTAAAAAGGGGGGGGATTAGGCTATATGATCAAATATTTGCATGAAAGATGCAATAGGTCTAGGATGCAGATGTGAAAATAAAACCAAGTTTATACGTCCAGTAATCTTCAATTGCACATACCCCACCATCATAAATATGTTGCAATAATGAGCTTTTGTTGTTAACTTATCATGTCTGTAACTTTCTGATTCGTAGCAAAAAGCAAAACTCCAAAGTGCTTACCCTGTACCAGTGCAGGCAGTGATTCTAGATGTAAGTCTGTCAGCACAACACAAAAAGGCCCTTCGCAAGGTCAAAAACAGAGATGATCCACAAACCTGCAAAACAAAGTACATTTTTTATGTATTTTATGTACTGCAATAGAAAGTCTTGACCATCTACCGCAGCAGGAGAACTGAGGACTCAACTTATTTCATGTTAAAACAGCATCCTGCATCCTTTTGAATACTTCATGCACAGATGAGGGATCTACATCACATCTGACACCCTCACCTCCATACTGCACAAAAAGATATTCTCTCGAAGACATCGGAGGGGGTAAAAGATCAGATATCTCTGCCAGATCTTGGGTCTGTGGCATAGGAATCTCACTTTGATTCAGCGAATAATATACATCCGCCAGGAGAAGCCAGACAAGGTCTGCATCTATAATGGCAAGTCCTGCCAATGCCCTTATAGCAGCGTCTCGCAGACCTGTCAAACTACTGTAGACAATACCTACAACAAGGCCACAAACCTTCTTCAACACACTTTCTAATGCAATAGCGCTTCCCTTGTGAGATGATACTTCAGCGATCATGTTCAAGACTGCAATCTGAATCTTTTGGCTAGATATCTCAGCCATAGGTTCTTCGGATGTAAGAGACGTATCCCTATATGGTAGGATAATTGCTTTTTCATCCATCGTTAACATTCTTTTTCTATGGAAAGGAGATAAAGCCAATAATCTCCAGATAACAGATCCATCCTTATGAAACCGGCGTACGTAAAAGTCACCACCAGATATACTGATTGCTCTACTCAGTACTTCAGTACACTTTCTAACAACCGGCTGCAAAACAATACTACAGTCAGGGAAGTATTACATAGAAGGAAGGTAAGCTACGGTCAAGCTCAAATTAGAGAAAATGACCAAAACAAAAAGATTGTCACATCTAGCAAACAAGTTCAACAGTTTAGGAAGAACAGATACATAAATGAATTGTTAAGAAGCTGTAGCACAAGGAATCCGTTAAATATCCGAAATGAACACCAGATTTCTGATCCAATCTCAAACAAACATACTGGATCTACTTAACCTGCAAACTAATCAAGGACATAAACAAGTAAAGAGTATGATGGCGACTAGTGGAACAACATGATTATTCTTGTGGATCAAGTCCTGAACAGTGATTTCATGAAAAATTTCTAGGAAGCTAATTCAAGAAACATTGGTAGGTCGACCAATCACTGTTTGGGGTCGAATTAAAAGCACAAATAAGTTAACTGAGTATGGACATTAATTTACACAATGCAAAAACAATCAGGTGTGAGAAATCTCGATATAAAAGCACAAATAAGTTAACTGAGGCCCTGTTTGTTTCCACTATGGATTATGGGAATCCATTGGATTGTGAAAATCTATACAAAAGCTAGATTGTGAAAAGCTGTGATACAAAAGCTGAAACAAACAAGTAGATTATGAGATTGTGGACTAGAGATTGTGTGTTGTGTGAGAAAAATCTGGGAGAGAATAGATTGTGAGATTATGGATTTTGGGGGGTTCAGCTAGCAGAATCTATGACAAACTCTGGGCTGTTTATTTCCACTAGCACTACTAGAAGCAGAATCTCAAAATCTCTGGTGGAAACAAACAGGGCCTGAATATGGACATTAACTTACACAACGAAAAAACAATCAGGTGTGAGAAATCATACCACAGATATCTTGTTCCTTAGACAGATGATCATGTACGGCCATAGTTTGTTCATAGCTGGGAGTAATCTATTCTCATCAGTGTCTTCTGTGGCATCGGTGTCATCAAGTAGTTCATCAAACGACAGGAACTGGATAGCCTCCTCAATGACTGCTTTGCTTTGACTTTCACACTTAAAAGCTTCCTCAACCTTGGCGATGCATACAATAGCATTCTAGAGACAGCAGATAAACATTAGGGGTATATGGCTACATCCGTAAGAAGTAATTTCTTGGGCTGAAACAAAAAATTTGAGAAATGCAGTGAATTCTGACACACGGAAAAATGCCGAATTCACTAGTATAGTAGGGACACGGTTAACTACTGGTCATAAACGATTCGCTCAAAAACTGTTATTTGGAATATCATTGCAAATGATGGAGGAAAAAGTATAACACATGACATAAGGCACAAAATCAAGATAATGCTTACCTTCTAGTTAGGAAAATATTAACTTATTACGATGTGTCAACCGTATTAAAAAAAAAAAAAGAAATACCTCCATGACTTCAAGGGCCACGAGAGAGGCTGCTGCTTTAGTTGAAGAGAGGAGTGGAGTCGCAGCTGATAAGCAAGAGCCAGCCAGAGATCCAACAGTTCTCCTATATCTTCTCATCTCATTCAGCTTACAGAGTAAATCCTCCCAATATTCCAAGTTCATAAAATCAGGTTGGGCATCAGCATCCAGTCCCTCTGATGAGAGAGAGAGAGAGAGAGAATGAGATGAGTATGATTACAAAATACTCCCCTTGGATAAGTGATTCCAAAAAATTCAATGAGTTGCCATTATATGAAAGGCTAAACTTTTTATGAAGGGATCAGGAGGGTGGGTCCTGATATATTGCATAGAAAAGTAAGAAAACTGGCAGAAGTACGAAATTGACTCAAACATGCACAAGAGGATTGGAGTCCCAATAAGATCCTAGCACTAGCCATTTCCAGCTGAGTACTGTCACATTTCGATGTACACACAACAATATAATTATTTAAAATTTTAACTCAAAGCAAAGAAAAAGGAATTAGTCAGGACATATGATGCAAAAAGGACTTGGTCAAGAAATAGCAACAGTACTGTGCATCTATCGAGCTTCGAACATGAAACCGTCAAACAAAATAAGAAGTTAAAAGTGGCATATTGCCAAGCTCACTTGCTTAGATACTTGGATGGAATATCAGCAACCATATATTATCGTGTATCAGAAAATACCAAGATAATTCAAAATGAATCTAGGAGCAAATTCCCATGAGGTTGGAGTAAATGGCTTGTGTCAAGCTATTACCAGACATAGCACTGGATTCCCTTCTCTTTTCTATAATATTTCGGACAGCTTGACCTTCAAAGCTGACCTTCCCATAGAAAAACTGAGCCTCTTCTGGCAACCGAGTAGATTCATGTTCACATGCCTTGGCAATCTCGGAAACCGCCTACATTAACCATAAAGGAGCATGAAAATAAATAACTTCCTTCACCATGAATCAAGCAACAATAATTCAAAAAGGAAATGACAGTGAGAGAATTAATAAAACCATGATTACCCTATTTGCATTTTAGATATTGTTGTGGAGTTCCATATATTCATCTATTAAAGATATTAACGAGTATAGATCATACTTTGTTAGAAAGCCTGTCTAAAAAAGTATGGATACTACTATAATACCACATGCCAACATGTGGACTTAATAACCCATATCACAAAAAAAAAATCATTACTATTGTGGGATATCAAAACTTGATGACCTCATCTTCGAGCTAAATGATCAACAAATACAAACATCAATATAAAATACAAATAGTATATTGATTTACTTAGGGCCCCTTTGGCAGAGCTCCGCAGAGTCGGTTCTTAGGCAGAATCAAGAAAAGCTGTGCCAAATGCTATTTTTAGAAGTGATTCTTGGCTAATTCTGTGAAGTGATTCTCTAAAATGATGTAAGGGGCTGGAAGCTGAAAAAAGTAGCTTCTCCTTATTCTATGAAATGATTCTCTAACCTGATTCCAAAAAATTATACTAGAGAATCACTTTCAGCCACATAATCACTTCTTGTCAAAGAATCACTTCTCATAGAGAATCACTTCTAGAGAAGCTCTGCCGAAGGGGGCCTTAAGCTCAGACAATCCCCTATTGGTCAAACATGAAAAAAAAAAGGCAACACTGAATATCGTAACACCTTCAGGAAAGGAATAGTTAGATGTGGATGCTCATGCCTGCCAACAACCTCCAATCCCGAGGAAACCGCTCGCATCTGCAAGAATTTCATGCATCATCATCAAATCACATATCAAACTCACTTGCAGCATTACTTTTTTTTCTAAATGACAACCCTTGTTCATTCCCCCCTAGATCATAATACTCACTACTCAACCAAATACAATAAATAGGAAAGGACCTCCAAAAAGAGCAAAGACCAAACCTTCCATGATAAGTTCAGAGGCTCTACCATGGATGCAAGTGGGTACCCACGAGGGCCACATCTAGTACAAAATTTGCGGGTATTTACGGACTACCAGCAAAATTTGAACTAGATGTGGTCTTGTGGGCATGCCCACTTGCATCCTAGGCTCTCCAGCTTGAAAAATCATTAACGAAACAGGAAGTTTGACAAAAAATCTATATCCACCCTACATCATACCGATTCTTCTAGGAAAGGTAAAATATCACGAGAAGCACCAATATAACTCAGCATCGAAGCAAGAATATCAGGGACACGGGGGTTCAGATCCAAGTGGCGCAGCTGTCTGCAAAGGGAGTCAATAATGTAATCTCCATTTGCGACAACAAATTGGCCAACCTGCACAGGTAGGAGAACAAATTTTAAAACGAAATCCAATAGAACTCACACTAAATATAGCATAAGGTAATCTATTACCGAACAATGCCCGCCAGCAGCAGCAAGTGCTCTTAAGACAGCATCTGATGCAATTCTTATCTGAGCACTTGAGCTGATAAGCTCGCAGAGCAGAAGATAAAGGGAAGAGTGCATAAACCCACTACGTGCAAAATCTTGACCAAGAACAACACCCAAGACACCAATTCCTTCAATTATTACCTGAAATTGGAAAAAAAAAAACTCAAAACTTAAGCAGACAAGATATTCCAAACAAATAAAATACCAAAAAAAAGTTATTACTGTGTGCAATGCAGTGGTATCACGGAAGAAGTGCAATGGAAGATTCAACTCTGCTGGGCCTAGCTCGGCATCCTTCTCTGTTGGAAGATCCCACACTTCAGGAGACACATATTCATGCAGAACACTGCCAATACAATGAAGTATGTTGTCTTTAGTGCATTTCTGCTCATTAAACCCCCAGATTTCTCTTTCATCAGTTCTTGTCCTCCGAGCTGATCTTTTCTTGAACAGTTGTAGGAACATACCAAGGGACCGACCAGATAAACCATATATGAGTTCATTGAGCATGCAAACAGCTGAACTTGCCTGTCGAAGTTTTTGTCCAGCCCCACCTTTCATGTACCACCTCTGAAAATCATCTTTGTAAATATCTCTGCCACGGAGCTCAGTGCTAAATGTCCTGAATTGATCGAGTAGAATATCAACAAAGATGGATAATGACGCAGCAGTTTCTTTCCCTGGTACCAATACACGAAAATAAATATGATGAGCATAAAAAGAATTGGCATAAAATGTGATAAGCTGAACATTTCAGAAGTCATAAGTTTTGATAAGCATTTTAAGAAGTTCACAAGGTACCTGAAACCGTTGATAGACCAACAAGCCTAATCATTTCAGCAAGAGCCAAATAAAGTTTCTGACTACCAGTGTGAACAAACCACGGAGGCACATGGGGCAACTCGTATTCAACCGCACCAACAATTGCATTTGGCAAATTATTATCTTGAACAAAAGAGATTTTGGAGGCTGCAGATGTAGACGTATCATGTAGAAAATTATGGGTGGTATCTTTAAACCTGGTGCCACTTTTCAAATCAGCAACTGAATACAGAAATCCAACAGATAGAGGCCTTGATACAATTAACTTATCAATGGAACCAGAGAATTGTGAGCTTTGACTTATGCATAAACCTAGACGATCAAAGAAACGCATGGCGATAATCTGCCGGGGTGGGGGCGGAGGATCAATATCAGATTCAACAGAAGAATCATGTGCGCACATAAGGGAGAAGGAGGAGAGCTCACAGGAGAATGGTGAAGATGATTTATCAGAAACTGAGGGCCTGCAAAAAAGGTCAGAGCCAACAGCCTCCTGGCATGTGAAAGTGCAGTTGTCTCATCACTCCCAAGTATCACTTGCGGTAATTTCTCAACTAGTCTGCTTCACATGAAAAACAGTGAGAAATGACTAGTTTTCTCTCATGAGCCAACTATTGTTACCACAGAAAAGTAAATAGCACAAACCTGTTAAAAATATCAGAAACCTCATTTTCAGTAATATAATTGCCCTGATTGAAAAGATAATCAAGAGCATCTTGTGCATTCTCAGACACAGTTACAGCATCATCACATGCCAGAACACATAAGCATTCCTGCAATATTACCTTTGTGTTATAAACTTATTGCGCATGAGTAATGGCTAGAATAATGTATTCAGAGGTAAAAACTGAAAGCATAGTAAACAAATTTCAAAAGATAAATGGACTATGATGACACAGTTATAAGATATGTTAGCATAACTACAGATCCAATCCTTTCATGCCCTCATAGATGACAAAAACTATAGTTCACATACCACAAGTAGTGCCTTGCTTCCCCTCAATGTACAGCCACAACAAGACAAAAGCCCTCTGAGCCCACTAACCAGTGACCTCCTCACCTTCTCAGATGAATGAATAGAAATCTGCAAAATTGATACAATAATAAGCTGTTAATGCTCACATCTTATTTTTAACATCAAAGACAAGCAAAGGAAAACATACATGTGGCAACGTGGCCGAAAGCAATTTATCAACATTACTACATGTTTCCTCAAGCCACTTTTTGGTCCGCTTTACATGTAGTGTCTTTCTATCCACAGAGGAATTATTGGCATCAAAGGTAAAATCGCCTGAAATATCATCATGGGCTAGACCAGATAGACTTTTGTTTGGTAACTGGCGAAGCATCAGCAAGACATGCTCAGTTGAACCAGAGTTGACAGAAGAATGAGCACAGTTCTCATTCATAGGTGCAGCAAGAACGCTAAAATTTTCCTTGTCATTTAGAACTATCATCAAAGCTTCAGTCAATCCAAGAATGGCTTGCTCAATGCTCAAAGAACTACCAGCAGCACCAGTAATCATAGTCTTAGATGTGTAGAGAACCTTTCCAAGGCGACTGACAATACCAGGAAGGAAAAAGGCAAGAGCATCAGCAGAACCTATCTAAACAAGAAAACGGTTAAATGAATTATATGCATAATATTTAAAGATAATGAACTGTATCAGTAGGAGGAATCATGTATGCAGCAAACAGTTTAATAATATCTTGATATAAGAGAAATCTTGTGCACAGGAAAGGTAACCACAAAACAAGATTGATTCAATAAATGCATGAGGAAATTGGTACAATATATATATCATATCTGAAAGTGTCTAATCATGTCATTTTAATTTAAAGCTAGTTAAAATCAATGTATTGATTATTATGCCAATTGGCTGAATCCACGGCCAACTGCATAACATTGTCCTGTTTATTGTACCTTAGATCTACTTCATGCTTCTATGTCTTGTGCCAGGTGCTTCTTCAGGATATACTAAGCAGAATGTGGTAACAAACTCTATGCGTAAGCATTTCTGCCTGGATGCATCACAAGAAAATGTATGAATCTCTCTCACCTTGGCAATAAGAATGCGCAGTGTGTACAAAGACTCCTTCCTAACATCTGCACTGCCACTGTGCCCTCTTGATGCCTCAAGTTCTGATGCCTTCATAAGAAAACAAACAAAAATCATGATGGATGCCTGAGCAGAAAATGTATGCATGCATAAATTCAGGAATGAATGCAATACCTGGAGAAGAAGTGATAACCAATGTCCTACAGCAGCTGAAGCATTTTGCGACCGAAGAAATGCAAGCAAGCACTCCTCTGGTTGTGCAGAGTACTTTGAGGGGGGCACACTTCCAACTTCCAAGCTTGTAGAAATTTGCGTTGTAGGCAACACTGTTGCTTGATTGCAAGAACAAGAGTGATCTGAGCATGGCTGTAACTGCAAAATCATGGCTCTAAAGCATCTAATAACTCCCCCACGGAATTCCTCTGAAGCCTCCAAAGGTGAAAGCATTGCCCCAGAAGTCAACTTTTTCAGCATAGCGACCATCTAACATAAAGAAAAAATAGGCTAGAGTCACCTATGTAACTCGAGTGGACTGAAAACATGATAAAATGGGAACTCACATGCTGCACCTAACATGAGCAAAAACATAGCAACTTTAGTTGTCGATAGTGAAATAAAATGTTGCTATTTATACCAAGTTACTAGCAGGTTTTAGTAAAGCACTGACTGGCAGGAGATAAGCAATCATCAGCGGAGCAGGGTGACCACCTCACCTGATTGACTGAAGTGAGGCGGCACTTGGTAAGGAGCACCTCAAGGCAGGTCAGGCCACCTTCAGCGACACCATCACTGATGTCAAGCTCCCCGGCACTCCGTCCCGGTGAATTGCCATCCTTCCGACACTGCACCGCCGCATCCAGGAGAAGGAGAAGCGGAAACACTGTATAACTGCATTGCGAAACGGGGATAATAAAAATCACATGCATGTCCTACTCCTATATTAGCAGGCTGAAACAAAAATCAAATGAGATGGAGGATGATAAAGGGAGGGGTGGAGGGGAAGTACTCGAAGCAGAGCTGCAGGGCGGAGGCAGGAGCCGAGCGGAGGAACGCGGCCATGGAGCGCAGGGAGGACGCGGCGGCGGCGTGGCTGGGCCGCGCGCACCCGTGGCTGCGGAGGAGGTCGAGGAGGGCGACGGTGTGGGGCTTGAGCTCGGCGAAGACCGCGGCTAGGGTTTCGTCGGAGGCCGCCGCCGCCTCCATGTCCGTCAGCTCGGCGGCGACACCGAGAAGTTGGCGATGTGGGCAGCAGCAGCGGAGCCGTGGGATCGCTTTCGCAAGACGCGCTTGCTCTTGCCGGTGGCAGCTGCGGCTTCGAGGGACAGAGGAGACGAGCAGCGTAACTGGGGTTTCTCTGGAAGCGCAGCGACAGAGGAGACGAGGCGTATGTGGGGTCTCTCTGGAAGCACCATCTCGGGCAGGCCCAGTGGCTGCAAGCGACCTTCCAGGCCGGCCCGACTCGAGTCGTCCCTCGAACGTCCCAGGCTCCCAGCTCACCTCTGCCTGGCTGCGTCCGTTGATTCAGCCCGCGGGGCACGCGGCTTCCCCTGTCTCCTATCCTCCATCTTTTTTAGGAATTGCACAAAACACTAGCTTTTATGATCATTCTCTCCCTTCACACCAAATTTTAACTTTTTTGACGTAGAACCCTAGATCTAAGCTCAAACTTTCTCACTTTTACACTGGCTTTTGCTTCTCCCAGACTTAGGCCCACCTGTTAGTGTAACAAGCACTATGTAATTTTATTTTTCAAGAGGAAACCTCATAGAGAAAAGCACATACAAAGTGAGACATTTAAACGAGTCTTGAAATCCATATGATCATGGAGTCTTAATATTTAGTACAAAAGCTTGATCAACTTTCTCATTTGTAAGCAATTATCAACCTGACTATAAGGATGAAATTGTACAAAAAATGAAACTCCAAAATAAAATAGTGACAAACAAATGTTACACTAACAGATGGGCCTAAGGCTAGGAGAAGCAAAAGGCAGTGTAAAATGAAAAGTTTGAGATTAATCATGGTGTTCTATGATAAAAAAGTTAAAACCTAGTGTGGAGCGAGAGAATGGTCGCAAAAACTAGAGTTTTGAGCAATTTCCTCATTTTTTATTGACAACGACACTGGCTCTGCACCAGTTAGCAGATTTATTAAGAGTGTTCTCATAAAGTTCCACCTCACCTATGAACCATCGAATCCAACAGATAAACGACTAAGATCTACTAATCATAATTGACTGCTTTTTTTAGGAGGAACCATTTATCAGCGACTCATATGGGAGATCCGGCAGAGTGTGGATCAAATCAAGGAGGGCCAATTGCTACACCAGCTTCTTCAACCTTGCTCAGCATCAGTAGTTTCTCTCTCTTTCTCTCTCTCCGGTCTCCATTATGTCTAAAACTCCTCACATTGCTGTTATCAGAGTGCTTTTTTTTCTCAGCTATGCAGTTGCTCTAGGTTAAGAAAATGATGATAAAAACTTGTTTTGAGCTCTTTTACCATGCACTCTTTAACTTCTCTCTAAACAAAGCGATGGCGCGGGAGGGGTGGCGGAGCTTAGATTGGTCTCCATGAGGCTCTGCCTCTACTCTCACTGTCCTGTTATCTCATGATTAGATTATATCTTTTTCTCGATGTCGCTATTTGCGGTTGAGATATTGTTCCCTGCATCAGGAAAAGGTTCTTGTTTTGGATTTCCTTTTTTCATATACTGATATCGTTGTTGGCTTTGGTTATGTTTTCCTCCATTACTCTCTATAGTGTTCTAGTCTTAAGAGTTTTTGTCCATCATGGTAATTTTTAGTATACTAGCAACAAGCTCAAAAGGATTTTCTTTTAATAATACAGGAGCTCAGACGATGTAATATATGATTCATATGACCCGTCAATAGTTTTTTAATATGACAACTCTTATAAATGTTAGTATATTTTATTAGGATAAATCTAGATAACCCCTAATCTATATCTAAGGTGGGATACTTAACCCTCCAACTTTTAAATTAGATTTTATACCTCTCAACTATGCAATACCATCTAAATATCCTATGTGGTTTTCCAGTTGGTTTCTACTATCGCAGCATATGACATGGACATTTATGTGGCACTGGTCCACATGTTACTTCAAATTTTCTTGCTCTCTATGTTTATACTTGCATTGCTCTTCTGTCTCGCCACGTGTTCACACACCTAGCCCTGCCACTTTGCTGCTTTGCCCAGCCCCCGTGCCTGACAAGCGTTCCAGCTCACCGCCACCCTGCTGCTAGCCACGCGAGCTTGCCCGCCTAGTGTATTCGTGCTTTGCTCATTCACCGCAGTTGTACTGCTGGTCGTGCGCGCTCACCCGCCCAGCACAGCCATTCCTAGACTGCTCGTAGATGGGAGTCAATAGGTAGGTGAAGCTCTTAAGCGTGATTTTGGGCTCCACCATTGCTTATCCAATGGGCAAAGAGAAGCATAATCATTCTGTTCATCAGTGCTGAGGACAAGAAGCTGCAAGAGAGAGCAGAGATAGGTTCGCAGCACACTAAAGAAGGATCTTGTTGAAGTTCTTGTTAGCTGAGCAGAGTCTCTGTGGCAATGGTGGGCAGTGGATAAGGCAATTTTGAATGGATTTGGATAGGAAAATATTGAATCCAGCCCACTAGGCTGCGAATTCAGGCCAAGAAGTAGTCAACGCAGTGCATGGTAGGCTTATCTAAATATGTACAAAATGAATTGATGAAAAGCTAACCAGTGGTAATTAAGAATTCAGTGATAGTTGCGTTGCTGCTTTCAATCATAGGGGGATAAGAAAAGATCAGATTGCTTGGAAGTTGACTGGATCCACAGGAAATCGAAGGGGGAGGTTTTGTGCAGAGCTCTACAAAGCTCAAATGGCAAGCAATGGTGGCAATGTGCCTTGTGGACTCTGAATAGAGAGCTACAGGGACAAAATATGGGAAACGAAGAGAACGACGAATGGTTCCGTGGACTGTGTGGATTAGTAAGCCAACTTGGCACATCAAAAATAGCAAAACCACATCCAAAACCACCAAAACGGGTCAAGTATACGGTATTGCATAGTTGAGAGGTTAAGAAAGCTAGTTTTAAAGTTTAGGGGTTAAGTACCGCCATCTTAGACAGGCTGGGGTAATCTAAACTTATCGCTATTTTATTTACTGCAACTAATTTCTTCCACATCGTTTAACTTCAAGATGAAAAGTGTAAGAGCCATGGTGTAGTTGATGCCACACTCAAACTCCCCTGGAGTTTGCATCAAACTGCTCAACATAGTTGGTGTGAAACTCCCCCTATTGTTTTCTAGGGAAGTTCACCATTTTCTCTCCAAAGTAAACACATGCGATCTACCAATAATTCGTAAAAGCGTAATTGGTTACATGCATAACATCTAGCCAAGTTTGATCCATACAACGCGATCTTGCATTTGATTTCCTGAATCTTCGTCTCACTCGCATCGCCGCATGCAAACAATGAGGGCTCAGCCTCCAGCCTGGCTGGCACGGCGCTGGCCAAAGCAACCAATCAACCAAAGGAATCCCTTTGGAAGAAGGTGGCGGGGGTGGCATCAGGTTAGGTGTTACCTTTATGTCTGGAGAAAACGTAAAACTTTTTAATGGAGTACATGATTGAAGGTGTAGTTTAAAAATAAAAGGAAAAAATAAACATTGAAATCACATCAACAAGTATTTGCTCCAACACGCTGCATCTGCTACGACTATGGAATACAAAATTCACCTGGTGGCTAAACAAGAGCTTAAATTTAAGTTATGTTACACTAAAATTGTGTGTTCCCAATGTGTTGGGCATGGATCCACGTTTTTTTGGTGTACTATAGTTAAATTTTTCATACTGAAAACTTGTTCTATTTACTTCTCATTTGTCAATTTACACGCTCTAGAATAAGGCCAAATGGCACTTTAGTCTATAAAAACTAGATGAGCCAATTCATGATCGTCACATGATATCCAAATGAAACGGCCCAAGGCTCACCGTTTAAATGGTCATCATGTGCTAGCTACACTTCAGAATGGAAAACAAAGCACAAGCTTGTCAGTTATCTGAATTGTGACCAGATCAAAGCTAAAAGTTGGATCGTAGAAGCCAGACGAACAAACAATCCACAAATTTTCACCCTTAAGCGCAACGCAAATTCTCGAGCCCCATAGGCCATGTCAAAATAAAACAAATGCATAAGCCAATAGATGTATGGCCAAATCAAAGTTCTGGCTCCATACTTTATATTTTTTTCTAACATTATTAACTTGGATATCACCATCAAGTGCTTTGTCAATTTCTCACACAGTACTAGGCTAGCTCATGAAAGGCGAGAACGCGTAAATCCATGATTGCTTGCATGGTTGTACAATGCAAAATAACAAACTTTGTCAAACAAAGTTCACGACAGCCATGTCAATGGTTTCTGCCCTCTCCAGGACCCCTTTGTTTTTTTATTTAAAAAAATGTCAATATCCCCGTAACTCAAGCAGCACCTAATAGATTATGATTGCCAGCCATGCGTTCAATTATTTGAGAGGACGATCAGATCAAGTGAGTATGCAAAGATGCACCGCAAAAACTGTATCCATATGATCAACATGTACAGAGCACACACACGGTGCCGATTATGGTGTGCTTCGATTTCCTCTGAATCAGGATGACCTCCTAATTATCTTTGACAGAAACGCATATTGCAGTTTCAGTGCAAGCAAACACTGACAGAAACGAGGTGAAGTTGAAGACAATCAACCATGTAATCTGGCCCCTAACTATTTTCCATGTTCTTTGTTTATTCATAGGATCAAGCAAATAATCTCAACTGCATCTTCCTAAGTTGCTTAATCTGACTGACTGGTTGATCTCATCTCACAAAAATAAACACAATGCAAAGATCCACTCATCAAGAAACCAATGGCCGATCGGTTGAATTTCGGATCAGGAGAAGATGTTGTCGAACGCCGCGGCGGTGATGGCGCGCGAGAACTCCTGGAAGTTGATGCGTCCGTCGCCGTCGGTGTCGGCCTCCTTAATCATGCCGGTGAGCTCCTTGACGGTCAGAGCGTGCCCGAGCCTGGCCATGGAGTGCGCGAGCTCCGCGGCGGTGATGAACCCGTTGCCGTCGCGGTCGAAGATGCCGAAGAGCCTGCGGAGCTGGTCCTCGGAGTACGGGGAGCGGTCGGCGAGGAGCTCGGGGGCGACGAGCGCGACGAACTCGGAGAACTCGACCAGGCCGTTGGAGTTCGTGTCCGCGCGCTGGATGAGCGCGTCGAGCTGGTCGGCGCTGGGTTTCAGGCCCAGGGACCGAAGCAGGGAGCCGAGCTCCAGCTGCGTCAGGGACCCGTCGGAGTTGCGGTCGAAGGAGCGGAAGATCTCGCGCAGCTCCGCCAGCTGCTCGTCGTCCAGCCGCGCCTGCTGCTGCTGCGCGTCGCTGATCGTCGCGGCCACGGCGCTGCCGGCCCGGCAGCGGGTCTCAGACGCCGGCGCTGCTGGTGGCTTGCGCGCGGCGGCGTCGACGGGGTCTCCCGCCGCGGCGTCGGTCATGTCGAATACGGGAGGCGGGGAGGGAGACGAGGATGCCGGTGTCGTCGCGATTTGGGTGGTGCGGCCGGACAAGGCGGATCTTGCAGGTGCCCTAGAATGTCGGATCAATGAAAGGGAGATCGCGGTATGTATGGGGAAGGGGCAGCGCGGGCGCGACGCGCCAGCTACCTCAGCTGTCCTGCTCTTCAAGCTGTAGCCTGTGGCACGGCACGACACCACTCTGCCGACGTGGCCGCCGGCCGGCGGGAGGTTGACGAGACGGGGTGGCCCACTTGTCAGTGACAGTGAGAGCAGGAGCGATCGTTTGGGTGAACTGTGGCACGTCGCGGCTGGCGAGACGTGCAACCAAACCATGGCATGCCTGCTCGGCCAAAACGCTTTTATTCGGGTTAACTCGAAGGCAATATTTTAGACTATCTATTTTTTTGGAACCTTTTTTTATGTTCTACACTGTTCAGTGTAGTACATCTTTTCTTCCCTTCCTGTTCTGTATTATTTTTACTGTACCTAAATTGAAAGAGCCATTCTCGTTATCCTAAAAAAAACCCGCAAATTTCTGATTTTACTCTGCTATTCTATGTGGTTTATTGTTTTAGAAAGCAAATAATTTGCGGCGGCATATGGAAAATTATTCCTTCGGTATGTCAACAAGATCTCCAACATACGCATTCACAATTTGACCATTCCATCATAAGAATACATTAAAAAAATATAAAAGTCCAAATTTACCCTCTAGTATAGCCAAAATACAAATAACCTTTTAAACTATTTTTTTTATTTGTCTCCACAACTTTACCATTTGTCTCAATTTACCCCTAGCAAAATTTGTCTTTTTTATTTCTCCATTTATAAATGTCATCTTAAGCTGAAATTTCATAACATGATAGAGCAAATCATAACACAAGTTAAAAAATACATCATAATTTTTGGTAATTATTTTCATAGGTAATAACATTTAACAGTAAATTAATTATTTTGGATACAAAACTATATGAAAATAATGACAAAAAATATGATGCATTTTTATAACATTTATTATGATCATCTTGTAAAATTTTAACTTAAGATTAAGCTTATATACGAAAGAAAAAAAGATAAATTATAGTAAAAGGTAAAGATAAAATGAACAACAAATAGTTTAGGGGCTTATTTGAACTTTGGTTATACTTAGAGTAATAATTTGGATTTATCCTATATACTAATATAATTTCTTTTATAAAAAGGCAATTGTTAATTTATTTTGTTTTAAATGCCAATTATGAATTTACCTGTATTTTTCTAAAAACAAATTGCACCATTGCCCCTATTTCCACCTAGGATATTGCAGCCCTTATTTTGATGGAAAAAATTATAATTTTTCCATCAAAGTAGGTGGAATTGTGCAATGACTTGGTCATAACAAATGCAATGGCGCAAAATTAAAAAAAACAAGGGTATGCTTATATTTGGGGCATAAAGTGAGGGCATTTATGCAATTATCCCTGCTATGCTTCAAAGAAAAGAGATCAATCGCCACAGAATTTCATCAAACTTTTGTTTAGCCTAGAATTTTGTAAGCCTACTAGTGAAATTCTTCATAGCTGTGAGAATGGTTTTATCTTATATCTGCGAGCATAAATAACTACTATTGCCTATATTTCATATGCTTCATTGATATTCTAACCCATAATGGCAAAAGTCAATCTAAAATCATTCGTCGGTGAACATGGCTAACGGCTACCGACCATTAGCGATCTCTGGATAATTAAAATGACAAGGGCAAAACCACATTCTTTCTAGGCTAGGGACTAGGAAAAAATTCTTTCTGATTGCCTGAAAAGAATAGTCTCTGTAACCATATGGAAATCATAGTACATACCAAGCTGCATAAATCATTTGCACAGATCTTAATTCCTTGTATTTCTAAGTTTTGGATCATGGAATTAAGATCCTGATACTATCTTTATAGATTTATCGAGTTTAATTCATATTCAATGCCTGTGTTTACTATGGATTAGAGAGGACAGCAGCATTTGTCCACATTTTGACTAAGCAAATAGTTTACAACATCCTCAGTTAAGCAAAACAATTTATTAAATGGTATATAGCTCTAATACAACAAGACAATGCATATTCATTTTATAGTTCAGCAGGTAGTATAGTCTACCTCCGCATGGTAGGGCAACAATAGCTTATGGCTTGCGTTGTTGGTACTTGGTAGGTAAGATAGTTAATGAAAGAATAATCTAGGATTTAGGGTCACTAAATTAATAAGCTTGCATCCATTAGATCAGATTCAGGCATGGAACATTGCCATAGAAAAACACAATCCAATTAAAAAGGAAAAATGTTAATGCGCCAAGATACGAATTTTTATTTTCAAGCCTTCATTTCAAAACAGTCAGGACCCCTTTGACAGAGCTCCCAGCTCCTAATTCTCAGGCAGAATCAAGGGGAGCTCTACCAAATGCTGTTTTTCAAGAGAAATGATTCTTGTCTGATTCTGTGAAGTGATTCTCTGAAATAAATTAAAGGGCTGGGAATAGAAAAAAGTAGCTTCTCCTGATTCTATGAAGAGATTCTCTGTCTTGATTTTAAAAGTTTATCTAGAGAATCAAAGAGAATCATTTTCAGCCATCAGAATCACTTCACAGAAGAATCAGGAATGAATCCAAAGAATCAGGAGCTGAGAGCTCTGCCAAAGGGGCCCTCAATATGTCCATGTATTCCAATATTAGTTATCGTGTGGTAAGAACCAGAAACAGCAACACCTCTTGGTGACTGAATACTACAAAAGGATGGATCAATAATGTGAGAAAAAACAAGGCAGGCTGAATTTGCAGAAGATTGGAAAGGCACCAGTCATGAACATACCATACCAGCTCAATCACTTGAATATCCTAACATGTACGCAGGATAGCATGTATGTCGAACTGAATAATAGGAACCAACTATATGGGATCAGAGCCTGACCAAATCATCCTTGATACTGCTGAGCCCATGTGGAATTCCAGCCTTCATTAATTCATAAGGTGTAGGCTTCGTGCAACCACAAACATCAGCGAGCTAGAAGTTCCTTGTCTTCTTGAACGCTTGAGCTGGCTCCAAGAGCCTCGCTTGCTGCTTAAGAAGGTAACCACCTGATAAACACATGCCCCCAATGGGCAACAACGGAGTCTGCAAGTTAATGGTGAACAATCATGGGCATCACACTTAGCAGCAACACACTCAATCCGGCAATCAATTCAGGAACAAAACTGCTCACTAAAGAACAATGACGGAGTTACACTCAATTTCAGTAGAACATGACAGCTAATGAATCTAAGTTCGTATTGCAACGAATTTCATTTTGAGGAGAAAGGCCAAGATTTACTGGTGTTGTATTCCTACCAGGCCTGGAGACGAGATTGATGCGGGAGCGCGGCGCGGCAAACATCCAGCTGTCATCTTCGAGCGACCTCACCTCCTTCTGCAGCGCCTCCATCACCTCCGACTTGAGCTCTGCGCGCGCAACGAGCCAGTCGCCTTAGGCATCTTAGCGCTAGGGTTTGTAATAAGAGGGAGGCGAAGGTTGGTTCTTACCAGCCATGGCCTCGTCCTTGCGGTAGAGCGCGTCGATTGTATCAGCGACGTCGGTGACTTCGGCGGTGGAGACGCTGGCGCCTCCGCTCGCAGCCGAGACCGTCGACCTCGCCGGGGAGCTCATTGGCGAGAGACTGCTCGGATGGACTTGTCCGAATGACGTCGTGGGAAAGGGAACGAAACAAGATTACAGAGCTGGCCCACATGCCTGGGCCGCTGGGCTCAGCGGCCTGCTATTTCAAAAGCCACAGCGCATGAGCGCCTATAAAATTAGGCCCACATTACTGGACTGGCTCAGAGTACATAGGAGTAACATTGATCACAAGCAGGACCATGTTATTTTAAATCATCATGTTGTTTAGAATAATTGCTGCAATATCAGATTCAATATGATTTTTTTGAATTTTAACTTGTTTTTAACAATAATTTTATCAATATTTGTATGTACAATGTCAATATCTTAGATATACGACATCAATATCTTTTGTGAAAATATTAAACTGTTTTCTTTTAAAAGTTGAAAAGGATTTAAAATTGACTGTGTTATTTTAAAATAGTAAAGGTTGCTTGTAGAATAAATTAGATCAATTTAATTCGATTTATTGGGGCCATCAGTCTTATCTATCAAGAGAATTGCCTCTTCTATACAGGATCCTTCAAAATAGAATGTCTCCGCAAATACCTAGCTGAACTAATTGCATCTCTATTTTAAAAAAAAGCATAGTTTTTTTTTACATATACACGATAAAATATCTCTAACAAAGATAAATTAGACTACGTGTATATGAAAAATGCATCGAGAGTTATTTTTTTTATAAATATGATGATAAAATCTCTCTACGTACGCTCTTTACAAATTTAACAGATGAATTTTTTTAATCTCATATTCTGAACCACATAAATTATTGTTAGTTAACAAAAACACAACTACCCGAAACAAATACATAAGATCTAAAGAAAATTGTTGAAAAATAAAATAAATTTATTTTAATATTAATATATCATTTTTAAATTAATATTTTTTAGACCGTAAGCATTAGCATAGGCATTAGAACTAGTGCAAATAACAAAGTTAAGTGAACGAAAGCAGTGCATTTTTTAAGCTATCGGAATTTGAGAGTTAGTAGCCCGTATGTATGTAGCTGGAATGCTCTTCAATTCCATAGGCACAGGGATAATTATCCAATTGAGTCACTGAAGCGACAATTATTTTGTTTTCCGATTCGCCGGTGCACATGGCCGGACAGTAGTTTTCTCCTGCTTGTATTGCATGCATATATGATTGTTGTGTGATTATTTAAGGATTAATTTAATACATGTCATTATAATTTTATAAAATTTAAAATATATTATTTGCACTGACTTTACTTCATCTGTCATTGATATATCGATAGCATATTTCAAAGTTTGTAAAATTATAATGGTATGAATCTAGTTTGTCTATTATTTAAAGATGTTGATACGGTGAATAAATCTCATCTATTAAACTTTTTATCCTTTTAAAAATTAGTACCAAGTCTATTTTTTTACCCGTCCACAATCACTACACCATAGTGAACTTTTACTGACCTTTATTAGCCACTGACTAGTCGATAAAAGTCGACAACCAACCGTAGATCGCTGAAATGTTATTTAAACAAACTATCAGTCGATAAAAGGTATGTAGTAGATGATTTAGTGATAGACTATGGTCGGAAAAAGTTATCTCTAGCATGCAACGGTCGGTCGGAAAAGACACACGGCAAAAAAAAAAACTTTTCCTCTCAAACACGTTAAACCCTAGACATTTTCCCTCCTTCCTGCTTTCTTCCTCCACGTACGAAATCCCTCTCAGACGTGCCCCCTTCCTCCACACACGAAATCCCCAAATCCTAAAAATCCTGAAGCCCGGCCACCCTCCCTCCGGTGCCGTCGCGCGGCCTCCTCCCTCCGGCCCGGCGCCCGGCCATCCTCCCTGCACCCTGCCTTCATGCGCGGCCCCCCTACGGCTCGGTGGCCATAGCGCGCAGCTGCCCGCCCCTGCACGGTGCCCCCTGCGCTCGGCCCCTTCCGTGTGACCTCCAGGTGCAGTGGCCCCTGCCAGTGGTCGGGTAAGCATCCTCCTCTCATCTGGTAAGCATTCTCTCTCTCTTCCACTCTGCTGCCTCACCTGTCTTGTAACGATCAGGTTTTTCTTACCTTTCGATAAGTTTCGATCTTTCGTTACCTTACCAATCCAAGAGGTTGGCAAGCACGAAATCACAAACGATCAATCAAGAAACTATAATAGAAGTATTAAACAAAAAATGAGAATATAAAATAGAAAATCAAAACAAATTTATTAGAATAAAATCTTTCAAAAAGGTCTATCGACACGTAGACCGAAAATATCTCAGAGCAGAAAGATCACTATTGAAAAATCCATAGAATGCAGCAACAGAAGCATCATCATGGCAGCGATAGTAAACCTCCTCCACACAGGCAAGCTTGAGAATAAGAGCTGACTTCACGGTCCGCCAGAGACGTAATCGAAGTCGAAGGTATGAGTATCCTCTGAAAACAACAAATTAAAAAGTTGTGAGTACGAATAATCAGCAAACCGCGTGCTACCTATCAATAATGTATGCATGCAAATGATTTCAAAGATAAAAACTAGCTCAAGTGCTAAATACAAGTTTAAAACATTTTATTATATTTTTAAAGATGTAAGAAAGTTTTATTTTAAAATTGTCAAATTTTATTATCTTGCCCCGTAGGGATCTCCGTTATCTCGGACGAGGGTTTATTTTAAATGCTGGTGTAATCTTTACACCCGGCCACAGCTCAAAGGTCGAAGTCTAAAACATTTTGAAATAGAAGAGCAAGGAAGAAAACAAAACTACCCAACGAGGAGCACAACTCAAGGTGGTGTCTTTTCAAAAAAGACGTAACAATGCGCATTGACTGTAACTCTGCAGAGCTTATGCACCTGAACCGACAAGTGTCATCAGGAACTACCGTCATTGTCTCGATGAACACACAAAACCTGTCCATAAGCTTTAACCGATGCTATCCGTCCTCCATGATAGAGATCCCAAATGCTTACCACTAATCAGATGGGGTATCTCGATTTCATGTGAGGAGTCATAGCTCTACACCACACTAACACAACACCGCCAACCCCACGGGTAAACAACTAGTCTTAGCAAGCTTTAAGATCAAGTCACTGTCCATACAGAGTAACGTAATGTGCATGGTTGTCAACTGAGCGTACAAGACTCGAAGAACTTGATCCTTAATTGTTGAGGTAAGCACTCTCTCCAACCTCAACGCCAACAACCAACAAATCTCACAGAAAAATCTCAGCCTGGATCTTCCCGTTGTACCCGTCACAGGCACATCCACATAGACTTACCAAAAGTCCTCAGCTCCTCATACTCTATTCTGCCTCCGCTAAATAGTTATGTATAGGTATTTGCAAAACTCACACATTTGAAGCACAGTTCAAAATTATTTAAAACAAATTCTATTTTTATAATGATAGGTGTAAGATAAAAAAAATGCGACTAAGCATGGCTAAGCAATAAAAATAAAATAATTATTCTAAAGCAATTTTAAAGCTCATATTTGTGAAATAATAAATAGGCACGGCTTAGAAATGTTACTAGCATATTTTAAAATAATTGACATGCAAATTAGGGTTAGAAACAAAATATGCAGTTTAAAATACTGGTACAAAAGTGATCGAGAAATACGGTTTGCCTGGTAGCTCAAGATCGTAGTGGGGATCCGACTCGTTGAACTGAAGCGGGCTCGCGATACTCCTCCTCAAAATCACTAGCTAAACACAATACGAACATAGATCATACGCTAGTTACGCGATAATTAAATTTGATAATTAAATCTAAATTTAGATTACTAGGCTAAATATGCTCAAAATGTTTTCCGAAAAATTCTATACGAAGTTCTCCACGAGACAAATTTATTGAGACTTACTAAGAAAACTTTGGAGATCGAATAGAGTCTTCCACGGATCTCAAAGATTAGCTATACAAAAACAGTTCTATGGAATTGAAAATCCTTAACCTCCTCGCACTGAACGTAACTTGCTTGACATCAAGTTCTCAGCCTGCTGCTGCTCTCTGCCCGAGGCCACGAGCTAAACCACAACCTGTGCTTCTTAAACGGTTGAATACAGAACCATGCAAGCGGTGCCCTCAAACTCCACGCCACCAAGCTAGCTTCGCACAAAACCAAAACAAGCTTATCTCTCTGAAGACCAACACAGCTCTCTCTCTACTCAGGTTCCAGCACAATGCTAACTTCTCCCTTGGGCGAGAAGATCGACAGAGCAAGGTAATGATCAGGCCGAGACTCACCTATGAATCTGCGCTCCCCTCAACCAGACCAAACGAAAAGATCGATCTGTAGAAACGACACCGCCACCACCTATGCTAAAACTGCCAACCAAGGAACAAACTGCTATCGAAACTACAAACACAACTTGTACACGGCTACCTGCAGCGCACCTCTACGCGAACAGCTCTAGAGGGCGTCCATGAACCGCGCTAGGTAGAGCGAGACACTCACCGAAGATGGTCCACAAATTCTCGCCCCGGCGGGTCAAATCCGAGCTCTCCGATGGTAACGATCTGAACTCCTGCTGTCGCGTTCGATCTAAAAGCTGATCCACGCACTCCGCTGCGCTCGACCTAGGAAACAAGACGAGATTCAACCACAGATGAACACCAACCCATAACCGAAACAACAAGTCTGACCAACGGCTCACCACAACAAGGAAGTCGCAATGGCTCAGGTGAGACGGCGAACCTGCGATGCGGATGGATGAACGCGCTCGGACGGGGATCGCGTACGGGATGGAGCGGTGCTGCACGAACGACCAACGAAGAAGACGAATGAGGACGGGATGGTGCTGACGACGTGGTCGATGAAGGCAGCACTGGACGGGCGACGCGAGCTGCTCAGGAAGAAGACGGCGCGCGGCTCGGACTGGGGTCGACGCGCGTGACAAGGACGAAACAAACAGTGACCCTCGAGCTCGGTCCTTCCGGATACGACACACCGGGGTTAGAGCAGCGATGGCAGCAAGCGAAGAGTGACAACGACGGCGACGAGCGGCTCACCTGGTGACGCACACCCTGCCCGACCTGCAGCAGGACCAGAATGACGGCGCCGTGCTGCGTGATGGAAAATAGACAGCGCTGAACAGGGTTCGTTGGGCGGCGCGCGGCTTAAAAAGCTCTGCGGGGATTGGTGGCGATGCTGCCTGGCCGTCCGATGCAAAAGGATCAACGGTTCTTGGCCTGCCTCCGCCCCAGCCTGGCAACAGGCTGCCGCTCGGTTCCTGGGCCGCGCGAAAAAGAAAGGCTTGGGCCCAGAACGTGATGCCAACCCAAAATGGAAAATCCAATCACAACACAACCATAAATCATGTTTCAACTTAAACTTAAACTTTTATTCTAATTTGTAAGTTTGAAACATGGGCTGTTACACGTCTCGTCTCGCTTCCAGGGTTACGTGGTCGAGGAACCCAAAGACCGGACCCTCCTGAACGAATTGCTCCATTGCGTCCCGCGTCGCCAAGGAACTCCGGCAGCATCCTGTTTGCCCACGCTGCCCGCCAGGTAAACACGTTTTTGATCTCTTCTTTCAGTTCGTTGGATGCCGAGACTAATTGCAGTGCTATGATTCAAATCAGACCCGCGATTTGCTCCATGGTTTCTCCCTAAGAAGGTTGAGGTAGGTTACCCTTGTGTGATGATACAGTGACGGAACTGGAACTTAATAGCAACCATGGTATTTGTTTATGTTGCCTAATAATCAAGAAATCTCCTTCGTTTCTCTTATTTAATGTCATTGCGAGTACATCAGGTTTAAATCGTTTTGAGTTCCTGAGAACTAGAAAGGTAACCAGGATTTTTGTTATATTGATTGTGTCAGTAATACCAAAAGCTTCGTTATTTTATTTGTTTTTTGCCATCCCACTCATAGTCAGTTCTGTTACACTGTTGTTTATTGCTTGCATCAGTAGTAACTTTTTCTTTGTATTCCTGAGCGTCATGATAGATATTAGGAAGCCAAAGCCAAAGATACAGATGATTATGACTGTGACCTGGAAGATGCATTAGAAAGAGTAATAGTCGAAAGGAAATATAATACTAGACAGTTTGCAGACAAACAAATAGGTCTACTTCCCCTGCAAGAAAGAGGAAATAAGTCATAAAATTAAATAGGTCGTGAAATTAATTCGTGC
>BCLH01002250.1:30465-55745 GCA_001602315.1 Zoysia pacifica
TTTGCCAAAATGTTCGGTTTACATAATGCACATGAGAGAAAATAGTACGCGGGCGAAAAGATCAAGCTTGATCTTGTACTTAGATGATGAGCCAAGTTTTCTACCCTTAAGTTTACTGCTTGAGTTCATAAAAGTGTATCCTTTTCATGCCCATACTTCTGTCACTTTAACACTATATAATTGTTTCTAAGAGAACTATAGAAGTTATCCCTCATTTTTATAGATTTCTGTTTGACTGCAAAATTAAGGATCCTGATGCAAGTTATATGATCTGTTATCAGATCTGATGGGTATGCATACACCATGTTAGTTATTTTGTGATTTCAATTGTGTGTGTGTGTGTGTCTATATATATATATATATATATATATATATATATAGGTCTCTCTTGTTGCTGTTCTCTCTTGGATAGGGTCAGATGCTGTTTATTCATCAGTTATGAAATGCTGTTCACATGGAAAGGGGCATGAGGTATTTTCTAACAATTTTGGTGTGGCTCTAGTGATTCCGAATTTGATGGACATGTAGTGACTGCTACAGCTTATATGGAAAAGACAAGCAATGGATAGCACATGAACCAGACAAGTATCTTCAGTGAATTTTTTTAGCATTGTACGGTTCAAATGCTTTAACCAAAAGCTAGAGGCAGGCGTTGTAAATTTATCACTTGTACTCTAAACATTGTTATTATTTGGAAGTAATTTGAACTTATTTTAATGGTTGAAAAATAATTCTATTTCTGAAATGCATCATTTTGTTTTTACTTCCTGTCGATGAGGTTACAGAAATAATGATTATTATCCCTCAATGCTAATAATAAGAATTAAGCATAATATTTTTTTATTTAAACCAGTTGTGATGATCGCGACCAACTGTTGGTCCGTAATTGTACCAAACAACGTTGAAGTATCAGTCGGTGATTCTTTACCTTTACCCACTGATCATCGGTCGGTAAAAAGATGTTTATTGGTAAAACTTTTATCAACACCACTTATAGTGACCGAAGTTATAAGTCAGTAAAGGTCTTTATCGACTGATGGCAAGTCGGTGAAGCTGCCTTTAGCGACTGATGATAGGTTGCTAATAGTGAACTGTGGTGTAGTGAATCTTGAGTAATTTTTACTTCAACCGTTAGATACAATCAAATGAATAATTATTATCTCTACTTAAAAATCATATTTTTTTTCTACATACACATAGTAGAATGTTTCTCATAAAATTGGGTTAGATTACGTGTACATGAAAAATGCATATTTATTTATTTTTATAAATTTAACGGATAAAATCTCTTCACAGACACCTCTTACAAATATAACGAATGAGCTATTTTAGATCTTTCGGATCTTGAGCCCATACGAACCATTGTTAGTTAACAAAACACAACTACTCGAAAAAAATATATAAAATCTAAGAAAAGTTGTTGGGAAAACAAAACAAATTTATTTTAATATTAATATATTATTTTTTAGTTAATATTATTTAGACCGTAGCATTAGGACGGACATTGAACTAATTAACTTTAAGCGTTGTAGGAAAAAAACTCTTACTTGAATTTTAAATCAATTTCCGACATCACATTCGCATATAGGATGGTGGAATGCTAAGTTATGGACTCCAGTGTGCACTGCACGAGCACGCAGAGAGAGAGAGAGAGAGAGAGAGAGAGAGAGAGAGAGAGAGAGAGAGAGAGGCTATGAAGGGAAGGGAAAATATCTAACGTTCTCTACAGGATAGATTGTCCATGAAATACAAAGCTGAGCCAAATACACACTTCTAGGGTAGGATTGGAAAGCATCAGGAGCACAGAGCCAAGACTTATATGAATATGGAGTTAATTAGGGGGTAAAATGAGGTCGCATGACCCACTCTGATCCTTGCTGATGCAAAGAACTAGAGTGTTGAAATTCCAATCCAGCCAACTCCTTCATGCAGAACATAAGTCACACAGACAATACTGCTTTATATAGGCGGCTCACTTAAGGAAACAATTAGTGTAGATGATCCATATAAATTCTTTTATAAAAATCTATAACACAAGTTGTCTACATAACCAGCTGTAAAATATTTTTAGAACCATGTGAAAAATAATTTTTAAGAGTATATTGCGTTAATGGGACTGGTTCTCAATACAGCACATGGCCGCAAAATCACCTGCTGTTTGAACGGCATCCATGTGCCGTTATTGCGCTGCTATAACTTCAATTGATTCCCCTGCACTTCATCATTTATATAAGATGGTGGATCGACAAGCCATGAACTCCTTGACACTTACCGCCACTAGTTGAGAATGATTGGATTCGATAGGGCATGCAGCACAATGCAACATCCTAGCGGCTTCAATAAATTGCGGATGGAGAGCTTAGGCTATACCAAATGCACAGTTAGTGTAGGATTGGATGGCATCAGGATCGTAGGGGGCACTTATGATGTCTTATCTGGCTGAACCTATGTTCTATATTGCAGCATCTTCGATAAATTACTTCATGATGCACATGTTGCTTTATTGTCATATATGTATTCCTTGATTCTTATCTATATATGTACTTCCTCTCACTCTGTTAGCTGGAACTAATCCTACAGTTTTATTGAGATAGAGGGACTCATAACTTCCTGGGGCATGTGACATGCACTCAATTTGCTTGTGCTGCCTCAAACCTGTTATCTTTGTAGCTAACATACTTTAAGAAAACATTGCAACAACATCTAAAAATTTTCCTTCAAAAGAAAACCATATTCCTATGTAACTATATGAGGTACACTCATTTTTCTATCACCGAAATGATTTCACCATACATTTCTGGAAACTTTCCAGATGATTATGTAATAAACTCCACAATATTATAGAATATAATATAGATGGGTCTAATATTAGAGCTTTGTTTTGGCTGCCTCTCGGTTAAAGTTTTTTGCAACAGCAAATTGATCCTAAGTAAAACTTGAACAGTGAAAACACAACATTCATAAATAATTAAGTTCAATATGTGGTTGGAGGAGTTGTTCTTTAGGTGTATAATTGTCCATTGACAAGGAAGACTGAGCTTGAAGGGAACAATTGGTGGAAACCAACTTCTTTTTCAGGCACTAAAAGTCGCATCCATAATATGCATCTTTAATATCCAACAGTATATTTAAATTCTAGACCTTGCATGCGGAATATCTTTAAAACTACTCTCTGTTTTGTTCTATTAAACTAATCTTCTTATGTATTTTTTTTATATAGAAACCCCCAAACGTCATGGAGGTTAATCTAATTACATCAGTTCAATAATGAATGTAATAACAAGCATTAATTTGCAAAATATACTGTGAGTTATACAATAATTAATGCTAGAGAATGAACACTGCAACATGTTATTTCTCCTCCAGTCTTGCACTTCACTGCGTTTTTACCAGTAATCCCAGCTCATGTAGTAGATAGAATTTTCTATGTTTCTATTTCATGATTGCCCAAGTGTTTATAGCTACATACATCTGGTTTAACATGACCAAGAGTAAGGGCGGCAGCAGCAAGGAGTCAGTCGATCAATTAAACCCGATGTTGTCCACAGTTAGACAACAAATTACCTTTTTTTTTTTTTGAAAAAGAAGAGTTCGATGACAGGTTTAAATTGGCAGCATCGGTGTTGGCTCTAGGTGACAATAAGCACAAGCACCTATCCAGTCTTACCGGTACGTGTATCCACTGCACAAGCTCCACATGACTTAAGACTCTTAGTCATGGACTACTGTTATGAAAGAGCATATGCATCCATACGCAATACAATGCAATGCAGATAGATTGCATTTGCATGTGTTGAACAGGGCTGCTAAGCCAAATGCACCTGTACGTTTGGAAGGCATCGGGAGCATAGAGGCATGCCTAACCATACTGTACACCGATACAAATGAGTTTTCTTCCAAACTCTGTATCACAATAGGTTGATAGTTAAAACGTGCAGCTGAAGCAAGGGCGTTCAGTAAGGTCTTCATTCGACAAGACATCCCAAGTGATCTCCACTCACATGTTCCATTACCTAACTTCACTTGAACAGAAACTTCAGCCATGTTCAGATTTCTTCATCTTTTGCTTTCGCCTATATTGCTCTGTGTGTATTCAGTTTTGGTTGTGTTACCTCAGATCTATGAGACTCATTTATTCGCTTCTTTCCGCACAATGGCCAACCATGGCCAAGACAGTGCCATTAGGGTAAGCCACAACTATTCCAATATGTAAACAAGATATGTAGTTTTTGGGTTACATTTTCACTGTTGTTGTTTCTCGAGCAGTTCCCGAATGATTTCACCAAAAAAAAAATCCCAAATGAATTTTTTTATTAATATTGGTTCCCAAACATATGAAGAGATCCTCTGTTATTGAATGCCTTCAGTGTTGGTTCAATTGTTTATCCTGATTTATTTACATAAGAGTGTAAGAAATGGAGCCTCCAAGAATCAAAATAGCTCTTGAAATTCACAATAACCTGAACACTACACTATATGTTCTTTTTGTTGAAAATAAACTGCACCATTCAGTATTATATATCATAAAGGAATATTTATTTCATCAATGATACAAGATCGTAGGCTCCGCCGCTGCAAACACATCGATCATTTGCAAATTCAATTTCAGGTTCAAGTAGCAGTATAATATAAGGTGTAGCGCATATATGGAGACTAATAGTAAATACTAAATATCAAAGAAAAGACTTGTACATTTCTATCCGCACAAACATAATGTCTAACACCATTGCTGCATGCCATTTATTCATACACCATGACTAATTGTCCAGTAAATTACATCTTTATAACTTTATATAATAGTCCTTTTAAAATAGAGCAAGTGATGTTGTTTCATCTCTTAAAAGGCAAGGCACAAATTTGATCTCAACCGTTGATTTATACAAAGAAACATGCCTATGATTACCATCACCTTCCAAAATTCACTAATTACTTTTCAAATTGAGTGATGCATTAATTAATAATTTTTGAATAACTTTTACCTCATAGAAAATAAAAGAACAATTTCAACTTAGAGATCAGAGTAAATGAACGGTCCACATTCATTTGGGTCTATTCTAAAATTTGCCTTATATAATAAAGCTTCATAAGTCCATAGGTAAAATTTGTTTGCCTTTGGTCTTAAATTTGCCGGGGCTTACATGGCCAAACATTAGTTAGCTGCCACTGCTACTGCATCCATATAGTACAATTGTTGCCCTGCAATAGTTTAATTAAATCAACTTTCAGACGCACCCAACTTATGTTTATATAGGATATTGAAAGTATAAGCCATAGACTACAAGACACTAGATGTCGTGAGTGGATTAGAGAGAACTGGCAACACAAAGCAATGCCCTAGCTGTTGGCTACTCACGTGGGAACTGGGTAAAACCAAATGTGGCAATTGTAGGCCATTGGAAGGCATCGGGAGCATTAGCTGAGATGCAAGGTGTAGTTGATGTTTTGAACATTGTAGGCAAGCTATTCGCTAAAGCATATGAAAGATAGACATGTATGTTTTAGATAAGCGATACTCTAAGACGTGTTCCTTTTACACAACATCAGGAGCAAACGGCAGCAAGTGTCCAGCTTTGTTCATGGTTTTGGTATTCCATGTAATTTCTAAGCCTAGGATGTTGCCTTTAGTTAGACACCATTGAAGGACAAGCTACCCATATGGTAAGATCGGTTTGCTTCTCGATGTGTAAACAAGCTATGCAAGTTCCAAGTTAGGCTTTTGATGCTACCATAGGCTAAGAAGTTCCCAAAATGACTGAAGAAATCCCACATGATGTTGCATGCTCTTCTACCATAGATTTGTTAGATCATCACTCTAAAAAAAAGGATGATTAAATTTTCATAAACCTACACTTTGTGTGACCTTGTGTCAGAAGATTGCGAGGCTGACTTTTGGCCAAATGTGGGACCAGATACAAAAGTAGTTTTCTGAATTGGTTGTCAAAATTATTGGTTTCTGATACTCGGTCACACATAGTTGTAGGTTTTTGAAATACTTATAAATGATTTGTCTCATAACCACCTCGATCTACTATAAAATAAAAACCTCTCAACTGCGCATGCGAAGGTAGGTACTCGTGTCATCTAATTTATATGATATTTTGGGCAGAGAATATGAATTAAGGTGAGTGGAAATTAAATGTGGAATATATAAAATGAGGAGGAAAGAGATATAGCAGATATGAAGAAGTATTGGGAAGAGAGTAAGTTTTATTGGAAAGTGAGAATGACTAATAATTTGGGAACACTGAAGAAATGCAAAATGATTTATAATTTGGGACTGAGGGGTACAATCAAAGACTAAAAGCAATTGGTCCCAACTAACCTGGATTTTATCAGATTTGACTGATAATTAAATTCCCTACACAAGATACATAGGTAAGGTGTAGGAAAAAAATCCAAAGAGCAAAAAATGGATTGATTAGATCTTGTATAGTTTAACTCATAATATTTAATAAACACTAGATATTTTGAATGCGACAATGCATTTGGATTCAACTGACATACTAATTATAACTTTTGGCATTGGCAACATTGTAACAATCCCTGGAGGTGTACGTGAGAGAAAAAACTAGTGTTAACAGAATAATACATCATAAACATATACCCTTTTTAACCTAACACATGTTTTGGAATAATTTAACACGAAACAACAAGCCAAATGGTACTCTTTCTGTTTTTTAATTGTTGATGCTTTTTTATTTGGGGAGGAGTTTTTGAGCTTTTAGAAAAGCCATGTAGTGGTTAGTTTAAAAGCTACTTGATGTAATTTTGATATTGGCTTTTGTAATATTTCTTAGCTTATTTGCACACCAAAAATAGAAAATCTATCTTGACTGAGCATTTTAGTTTTTTTATTCATTATTCTCAAAAGTATTTTTTTAGCATTTTAAAAGCGAGCTTTTTAGAATCTTGTTTGTTTCATCTTCTAGGTTTTCAGTGTTTTAGTTGAAAAAGCAAACTAAAAAAAGCTAAAAAGCGCCTTAACTATTCGTCCTATTAAAAAAGTATAATAAATATCATTAGTATTTTATTATAGTTTGCTCTATCATTGAAGTATTAGAAATATGACATATAATTTTATGTATTTTAACTAGTTTTTATATAAGATGAATGGTAAAAGATGATGTTAAAAGTTAATCGCGATAACAATTTAAAATCTAAGTCCTCTGATTTTGAAATATTGACACATTTGACTTTTAATGTCATCTTTGACCATTTATCTAATTAAAAAAACTTGTTCAAATGCATAAAATTATTACTCATATTTTAAATACCATTAATAATAATGTAAATTATAACAAAATATATGATATTTTTCATACTTTTTTAAATAAAATTAGTGATCAACGATGGTGTTAGAAGTCTATGGTGTCAACATTTTAAAACTGGAAAGTATTATTTTTGTCTTGAATTTTTCAATTCTTGTGCTGAGACTTTTGTGGGGTATCCCCCCTCCCCCCCCCCCCCCCCGGTTCATGTAAAATTGTGCTTTATATCATAAACAAATGGAATTACCCTTTTTTTAATCATATAAAGTGTATCCTGGGCCTGGCAAGGGGAGGAAAACAACATGGCCACTCTAGTGGGCCGAGCCAAGCAATACTAGCCCACAGGCCTGCTTGGATCAAATGGATCCAATCATCCTGGTCCTGTCTCCCACTCGATCGCAGGTGGCAGCGAACCACCGATCCCCAACCCAGCGGCCAGCGCCAAGTGAGGGAGAGCGACTTCGGCGGCGGCGGCGAGAAGAGGAGCGGCCGTCGAAGATGGTGCGGAAGGCGACGGTCGAGTTCAACGAGCGCCCTCCAGATGATTTCGACCCGAAGAACCCGTACGGAGACCCCGTGGCAATGCTGGAGTACCGGGAGCACCTGGTGCGGGAGAAATGGATCCAGATCGAGACCGCCAAGATCATCCGCGAGCGCCTCCGCTGGTGCTATCGGATAGAGGGTGTGAACCACCACCAGAAGTGCCGCCACCTCGTCGACCAGTACCTCGAGGCCACCCGCGGCGTCGGGTGGGGCAAGGACGCCCGCCCGCCCGAGTTCCACGGTCCGATCCGAGCACATCCATTCCTTTCGTTTATTCGTTCTATATCCGAGTTCTTTCTTTGCTGATTGATATACACTTGTTTCTTCTCTGATGCGCAGAGCCCAAGAAAGCTGTCGAGGCCGAGTAGCGGCGCTGCTGCTTCTCATGCTGCTGTTCCTGGTATGGAGTGGTGAGATCGACTCCTTTCTGCCCGCTAAAACCAATTGTAACTTAGTATGAAATGCTGTGCTCCTTTTGGTGTCGTATGATGCAAACAAAACAAACCATAAAGCTAGCAGGAAATATATTGCGATCCCTCTGGTAGTGCATTTTTCGGGCATAAGAAATTGGACAGGGAATACAGGCAATATATAGAATGCAAGACCATTTCTCAGGCATGTGTGAGATGACCATTTCGTTAAGCCTTTGAATGGATTTTCTCATGTTGAGCATATTCCTCATATCCTCAGATAATTGTGAAGGTGCCAGCAGTGTTTACCTTTGCTGTTAGCTTTTTAGGTGTTCCATTGTTGTGGCGCAGGTGGAGGGGTGATTTGAGTGGAGGAGTAGTAGATGCGATTGGGAATTAGAATGTACAATGGATATCAAGGCAGCGGTGCCCTGTTCTTGTCACCGGGCTGCGAATTGATCTCAGCCACCATGACCAATGAACAAAACGTCCGCAACGGGATATCTATTCCTTCTTCAATGGAAATTACAAACTATCCTATCGACCAGGCACTTACAACTTTGGAAAGAAACTTCAACAACCTAAAGCAAATGGAAACTAAAATACTAAGCAATCTTCTGAAATCATAATTGAATGGAGACAAACTGTCCTCCTGATTTATACCTTTATCCCGTCGTGGCCTCCTTAGCAACTTTGAGCTGCTGTTTTCGAATCCTTGTTGCGCCGACGGTATGCCTTTCCAATGAACGAGTCCACAATATCCATACTCAAAAATCTAAACTGTATTCTGCACTGGAATATGTAGATTTCATTTGACTGTACTCATACAGGGATAGGCAGTAAACTCAGATATTGCATCGTTTAGTTTTTATCTGTCATGTTTTGTCATAGGTTTTTCTATGAGTTAACGTATGTTACTACTTTTTATGCCTTTTGTCACATGAATATTTATGTGAAATCAGGAGTCGCTCTCTGCTAACATCACAAAAGAGAACAATTGTGAACTAGTATCTCAGATCATCTCTTTGAACATGTGATTTAAAGCTTATGGACAAACTGAATGGCTGAAAAGGCTCGATGGTACTTCCAAACAGTTAAGATAACGGAGAAACATCCTTTGTATGTAGAGCATCCAAAGAATCTGAAAACTATATTGCAAAAAAGAAAACAGCTGTAAACTAGTAGCTTATGTCAACACTCTGAAAACACGTGGTTTAAAGCTAAGGACAAACTGAATGGCTGAAAACACTGGATGGTACTTCTAAACTGTTGAAATAATGGAAAAAAAATCCTTTGGGACAAAAGTGTGTGTGTTGTCCAAATATCAGTTTTTTTTTAAAAAAAAATTATATCTCTTTATGCCATCTTTATGAGATTCTTATTCTTGATTTGAATCACATCTATATATCATAAATAAGGGCGCCATCTTCTACTGCTCAAGTTGCCTATAATATTTTCATGTTTTGGGAAGAAGATACCAAGCGTTCATAGTTTACGGTAGCTTTGGTGTCTATTTTGATAAAATATAGTTTGTTAGGTGTGGAACGCAAGCAATATCGCATTCATATAGGTTCTTTATTTTGTTTGCTTCATTGCGTGTTTCATGAGAACTTGTTATCATTTTTCCAACATGTCATCTTGTACAAAATGTTGAAACTGGTCGGACCTTTCCTTGGACCTTGTGCAAGTGGGAGCTATGTGTTAGTTGCACTGGTCTCTGTGTCATATGATCCTTAAGTGTACATATGGAACTTGATTAGTGAACTACTGGAATTGCTGAATAAAGGGTAGATAGGTTTTGTTTTAGTTATCGAACTACCTGAGTAACTGCATCCATATTTTCTTATTGTTGTGTAGGTGAACTCTCTATTGCATTGAAAGGGGTACCTTGGAACTTCTGTTGCTCTAAAGTTTGCTGATAGACTCCCAATTATAATGTCCAAAAAACATTGTTGTACTTAAGCGAAATTGAGCAGATTGTCCCGTGAACATTATAATATGTTCTTCAGTTTCCTACTGTTAAACCTGCACCGATGGTGTTTCCCTTGCATATTTGTGGGGCATGAAGAGGTTAATTTAAAAAGATGAACAAGTCCTTAGATCAGTAACATTAGTGGGCTGTTAATGCAGGATCTGCAGAGGATGATCAGGGCGGGAAGGTCCTTAAGTCGGATGATATGCTATCAGACTGTCAACCAGTACATGTCCTTGCCAAAATAAGCACTCCTTTCGTGGATAATTATCCGAACTAATTCTGAACCTGCCTTTTTTATCCACGAATATTCTCGAGGTTGGAGTATGTTGTAGACGCTGGTTTGACATAATGCAACGGGAGTAAGAGTTTGTCATCAGACGAATGCTTTTTAATTTATACTTTATTTGTTTTTAAATTGATGTCGCTGTTAATTTTTATAATCAATTTTGACTATTTATTTTATTAAAAAAAATTGCTCAAATATGTAAAATTTTAAGTTGTGATTCAAATAACTTTTAATGTTAAATCAAATTATATTAAAATATATTAATTTTTTTTAAATAAGACAAATAATCATAAGTTAAATTTAAAAGTCAACATCTTAATGGTGCATAGACGGAGCGTGTCTTACAGGTTTCAGTGCCTCCTATTTGTGAAGCGTTGGAGCACGCTAAGCCACGACTATTGTTTTTGGTGTGTAGGGATGCAAGTATGTCTACGAGTCTACATGTAGTTTAAATTTTGTGCGTAATATGTAAATACCTATAAAATTTGAATTAAATTTAGCCTTTGTGGATACCCACTTTCATCTTTATTGGTTTGTAATATGCATTTAGTCAGACGACTTGGCTCCAACAGTCCATGAATAACACCTTGAGAAAGTGAGAAATGACTCGTACGTTTACGCGGGCATCAAGCACCCGTTCGGAATCTGGAAAATATGAAATTCATATACGATTGTGAAATTCTTACGTGTTACAAATAGGTCTTAATGTGTTGAATGTAGAATTGAGACACAATGAGGGGCCAAAATGATTCATTCATTCATCACTCCGCCGCCACAAGCTGTCACGTACCTCGACGTACCGTTCGACGGCAGTCATAGCGAACACTAGACGGCAACGGAGTGATGATCGTCGGCGGCGTAGTTGCTGGATAGTAACACGAGAGGCAGAGCCTGGCACCCCACCTCCTAGGTAGACCTGTGCAATAGACACCCGGGGACTAGGGTGAGAGCGGGGACCCGATGAATGGCGCGAGTAGGTGCCCGAGTAGGCGAGTACTCGGCGACGGCAAAGATCTCAGGAGCGCCACCGTCTGAAGCAGAGTTGTACATCGCGTCCGGCTGTGTTTGGAAGCGGGATTTTTTTTTTTTTTTTTGGGAAACCGAAGCGTGATCTACTGAGAGGGCATGCTGCTGCTTCTCTCGTCGTCGTCATCAGGGAAAGCCGCTTGAGGCCGTACTGAAGACCAAGTGGGCACTTTGCAATCAGTTCGCACCAGGCAAGGTTGGCCAGGAGTCACCCAACTGCAGAAATGGTTCGATTGCGATCCCAATGCTCCACGGTTCTACTGAAGAGAAACATACGCAACTCTCAGTTGTCACTCTCCAGAAAGAGTTCCACTTCCAGGAGACGCAACAGGGCTTCTCTGAACAATCTTTGTCGCATGTCAAATGGAAAAGGGGCCAGAAAGAAATACGCACTGCTCATGTACAAATAGCCACAGGCATAGCAGAAACAAATGATACAAACTAACATTCCAACACAACAGATGCTGTGGAAAATTCACGAATGACCCTCCAAATATTTCCAAACGAACGCAACACACAAAGCTGACCAAACAGGCACCACAAAGGGTACTCAACCAAATAATATCACGAACTGTGCAGGGATGCAAAGATACAAATTAATTCTGCTTCCGGCTACCACAAAAAACCATAATTTCAGGACATATAACAAGCAAAACATTCTGATCTATAAATTAGTAAATTAAGACTCATTGGATTATATGAGAATGCATACTGAAGAAATCACTGTTGAAATTCAGTAAGAGGGTATTGTATCCAATAAAACGTTCCACAAATTGGCATAAATACCAGTACATGAATTAATCTGCAGCAAGGAAAAGTACTGCTGACAGCGAAAACAAAAATATGAAATCCAGGCAGCAGCATAAGACGGGATAACGTTATTGGGAACAGATTATTAATAGATAGGCAGGAAAACAGGCTTCACCCTCCCACAACAAGTGGCAAACATCACTGTTGCACTTGTAGTACTGAATATCATTTTGATACATACAGATTTTTGTTTGTTCTCCTGATCAAATTATGACTTCAAATTGATCCAAACTATCTTTTAAGCAATTACGTGAACAACATTGACACAGCACAAATTTTAACCAGGTCCAGACTGACATTGAGAGATTAACGGGGAAAAAATCTTGAGCACAAACACTAACATAAAGGTCACATAAAGTCTAGTGTTACAGTTTCCTAAAATCAATTTCTTAGAATAAAGCTATTAAAATATTCACAATACATGATCCCAACCACTATATTGTTCCAGTCAAAAACAAAAATATTGTGGTATGTTTGCAAAAGGGAATATTCAACTATACACACTTCTATAACTGAATTATGTAACAATATAGCACATTATTGGTGTGATATAGCATTTTAATCCACCCCAACTACCTCCCATGGAAAAACATAGTTGCTCAGCTCCGATCACCCAATAAAAAAACATTAACAACATATAGCTTGTTCAGAATATAAGGTAATGATGTGTAGCCCAATCAATTGATGCCAGATAAGACAAAATTAGCATAGTTGTATATTCACACTTACCGAAAAGTCATGAAAGGGTATCTTATTGGCGCTCAACTTTTGACATCAAGCATTGGTTGGCCGATACGTTACATTCTAATAATTGGCACGAATACTTCTTGGGAAACAAATAACATGAACAGATACATTGTCAAGTGCACAAACAGTTTTCATACTAAGTGACACTGTGTCCCAATTCAACTTGTGGGGATTGATATGATAACAATCCAGATTAATTTGTCAAGTAATCTAGTATGGTAGTGAAATAAACAGAAGCATTTACTCCTACTTGCATGTGAATAACAAAATGTAAGATGGTTGCGTCAGCTATACCTTGCTTCATTCAATGGGGCAACAAAATTCAGGGAGGCGCATTCCATACCTATAACATATTGGTAGGTACCAGAAAGGAGTAGATGTTTGATCACAGATGATACTGCAGCCTCTCTAGGTTCTTGCTCTAAACTAGAAAAACGTTTTCAAGTTACTAGTAAGCACTAAATGCAAGCAACTAAACTGGAAATGTAACACAAGTAGGCATAGCAGCACGAAATGCGCCACTGGATTGTCATTCATCCAATGTTCAAGAACAAAAGTTCCGAGCACATTTTTCTTTAGAATTCCAGTTGGAGTTCTCCCTGCCGTTTGTTCTCATTAATGAAACTGCATGAGACAGACCTACCAAGAAGAAAGGAAAGATACCTAAACAACTGTCATAGTAAGGTTAGGAGAAAGGATTTACACCAGAGGGTCTTGGAGTCTGCCGGTTGCAATCCAATCAAATCCCCTCAAATTCCACGTTCAGGACCAGCCTGCTACCCCGCATTTCCACAGATTCCCCAGAATTGCAGGTTTGCAATCATACAATCACCTTATTTCACAGCATGGTTGATCCCTTTCTCCTCCTGGTCTGCGTCGTCCTTATGGACCATCTCCCAGAAGAAATCGGTGAGGACAGTTTCATAGCCTGGCATCTTGGCGTATCCCGGGAAGTAGTTGATGTCGATGATGAGGTACCGGTCGCCGGCGTGAACGTCTCGGATCATGTCGAAGTTGAAGAGCTGCAGGCCCAGCGCGTGGCGCAGGCCGCTCGCGATCTGGTTGACGAAGGCAGCAGGCGGCGTGACGGCGTCCTCCAGGCTCATGTCCTCGTAGTACTCCTTTGCTGTGCGCTCGTTGGGGAGGTTGGAAATCTGGGAGAAGGAGACAGAGCCCTCGGCGAAGGCGTCGTCCCCCGGGGAGACGTCAGGAAGACTCCGGCGCTTGACGCAGGTGACGTGGCCGCCGACGACGTAGACCTTGAAGATGACGCCACCGTGGTTGACAAACTCCTGAAGCACGAGCGGCGGGCGGAGCTTGCGGAGGCCGTCGCGGTGGTAAACGAGGGACATCTTGTGCGACTTGGCGGTGCCGTCGGCGACGAGGGGCTTGGCGATGAGGGGGAATCGGAGGGCAGCGACGAGGCCGGAGTCGGCGAGGGCATCTGCGTCGTAGACGACGACCTGACTGGGGATGCCGAAGGTGCGGTGGTCGTCCAGGGGCGCGTGGTCCAGCTCGGATACGACCTGAAGCATGGAGATGCGGTTGTGGAGGCGGTCGATGGCCTGAGGCGGGTCGACAACGGGGACGGTCGGGTGGCGCGCGGCGAAGGCCTCAAGCTGGGCGCGCCAGTCGTCGCCGTAGAGCTTGTGGATGAGGAGGTGGAAGGGGCCCTGCTCGGCCAGGGGCCGCGAGGTGTCGATGGGGACGAGGTCCATGCCACGCGCGGCCGCCTGCGCGACGAGGGAGGGCTGGATGAAGCTCTGCTGCTTCTTGGGAGCGAGTGCGTAGCCGATGGTGTATCGGCGGCGGGCGGGATCGCCGGAGGAGGACTCGGCAGCGGCGGCGGCGGCGGCGGCCATCGATGGCAGTGAGAAAATTGATGGAGATGGAAATGTCCCTTGGATATTTGGAACTAGGGGGTGAATTAAAGCAAACAAAGGTGCGAGGCAGATGTGATGCCTCGTCTTTTATACTGTAGCGCTTTCCGGTCCATGTGAACCAGGTTCTCCTATACTCGCATCAACGTCTCTTTGGCAAATCTTCAATGTTCAATCATCATCTAATGTATTTTGCTCATGTTTCCAATCCTAACTTTTCGTAATTTTGTTAATGTATAATTCCAAGTTTGTACAATCATGAACTTTGAATTGTTGCACAATTCTAATTAATCAATTACAGCTAAGTTAGTCACTCATTAACATCCTTTTTTGACTCATAGTAGTTATATATAATTTCTGCAAATAGTTTTTTCAGATCCTCCTTCCGTGTCATCCTATGTAATACATTGATGCCAGTAGAGAAGTATCTCTTACGAAATATACCAAGCATCAAATTGAAGCAATCAAAAATCTAAGAATATAGATGCTCTTACTCGGTTGTATGTTGAGATCAAACACCTAACCACTAAAGGCATGTCTATTTGTCCTTTTATAGTCTTGCAAATACTTAGAATTGTCTTGGTATGTTTGAACCGAGTGTATCAGCGAGAAATGCATAGCATCTGTATTAGGACCATGTGGCCGGAAAAGATCAAAGATATGAATAGCATCATGTAACATCAATGATTGTTAGACATAGTGGCTCTATTACTGCCCAAGGTCGCACCTTTGTTATCATCCTCTTGATTTGGATCTATACACAGTTGTTGAAATATATAATTATAGTATTCCTTTTCGATTCTTAGGTCTATAACTAGATATGCATTTAACAAATATGCCATAAAGTTTGACTTAGAGTAAATCAAGAAAAAATATATTTATGGACATCTCAAGTGTATATATTGCTAATCTAATCATGACTTTGTGTCCCATGTTTATTATTTTAATTTTGCCATCGAGGAAATGGAAAACCATTTGTTATGTCACTAGGGCAAAAAAAAAAAAGTAGTGAATATGTCACAAAGAATAAAGTGCGAAATAATAAATTATATTTGAGAGGTCTGTGAATGATTAAGTCAAACAAAACACATCCCACATTAAATTGGTCAATTCAGTCCACTTTGTCAGTGGCATAGTGCAGCAGCATTGGATTAGCACCTGGTACTGGATTGTGTCTGTGGGCCTGGTCCACCTGAGGTTCTCGTGGTCATGGACCAGCAGGCGGACGATGGTGGAATAGGTAAGTGCGCGTGACGCCGTTGCGGGCTCTCGTCGCGTCCGGCACACGTGGCGCATCGCGTAGTGCCGCGTCCCGCTGCCATCTGATGCTCCGCGCGGCGGAACGGACGGCTCCTGATGGCGCCTACGGGTCCCTCTCCTCGTGACTCGTGCCCATAGAGATAGAGATGGAAACAGGGGAACGGGAACGGGCGCGTCTCTACGTGCCACGTCTGTACAAGCACGTGCTCCACTCCCACGGGGCCCTACCTGCTGTGACCCATGGAATCTTGCCTCCGATGCGCAACGCATGGGCTGTGGAATCTCCGCCCAGAGACAGAACGGAAAAAAAAAAGAAGATAATGAGATTCTGCCGTAGAAAGGCGTCATCTGGTGAGGGCGAGAATGAGGCCACAACAGGTTTTTTTTTTTACCGTTTAAAATGGAAAATCGGTCTACACGCGTTTGATGAAAACAATTAAAATCAATTGAAAATCATTGTAAAAATAAAAAAAATCAAAACTTGAATGAAAATTGACTGAAATGCTACATAAACTTGCCAATTTTTTAGTTTACCTATTTTTTTATTGATCGGTTTCATCAGTTTTAAATTTCCAAAATTTGAAGTCCACCAGTTTTATTTAGTTTACCACTCAATTTAAAAATTTCTTGATAGGTTTTGCCCGTTTTCAAATTTCTAAAAATAATTTTATAAAATTTTTAAACTAAAAACCAACTTATTGGTACAGGATCAAATCAATTTCAAAACTATGAAAACTAAGTGGTTTCCGTTGGTTTTGTAAACCACGGGCTACATGCTCATGCTTTGTTAGCGCAAATGCCTACTGTTTATTAAAAGTTAGTGGAGCTGTGCTAAGAGCTTCTCCAACTGGCACTTTATCTAGATTTTCTTGAGGATGAAGCCAAAAACCAGCTCCAACCGACTCCTTATCTCATTCTTCATCCCTGTTGAATCCTCTTTCCCTTTCCCTCACTCTCTAGAAGTAGAGAGCCTCGTTGGATCTTTATCCAAAACTGCATCCTCTGAGAGAACAGGTTTGTCGGGACGCGGGGACAGGGAGGCGCGACGGTAGCAACGGAAAGCGTCGAGGCTACGACAGCGGGATGCGGGGGCACAGAGTGGGACACAGGGCCGCAGCAACGGGCGGTGGGACTTGGGGATGCAGCACAAGCTAGCATTGCGTGAGGAGGAAGACGATGCAGAGGTTATTTAGAGAAGAAGATGAAGTATCGGTTGAACCTGTAATAGAGATTGAAAAATGAGATGATTTTTATATGCAGCAATAAGAAGCTAAATATAAAATTTCGGTTGAAGATGTTCTAAAGAAAAGGTGGAATCTCGTAGTGACGGCAGCCGGTTGTTGACAGGGCAGCGGGGAATCTTCGTACTCTTCCCTTCTTTAAGCAAGTTGCATAGAAGCATGTACTCTCTCTATTTTTAAATTATTGTTGTTGTTGATTTTTAATTTTAATTTTTACTATTTATCTCATTTGAAAAATAAATTCAAATATATAAAATTATATAACGTGATTAAAATATCTTTAACAATAAAGTAAATTATAAAAATATATAATATTCATCAAATTTTTTTAATAAAACGAATAATTTTTTTAATAAAACGAACAATCAAAATTGATATTAAAAGTCCACTTACTAATTGTGTGGTGTCTCGTCAGAGTATAGTATACGCACTGTTGTGGAGTTTTTCATTGCATTTCAGCTCGAAAAGATTGATCACTGTTTAGTTTTTCTTTTTTGGGGGTGGGAATTATCACTGGTCGATAAGTAGTTTGGTTCGGGATGCAGGTGGGACATCGTGGGTCGACCCGACCCGGCAGCTTACCCATGCAACTCACATCGATTAGTGTGGGTAATGGGTTGGCTTCACCCACAATTAATGTTGACTCAGAAAACCCACACTTTGACCCAAAACTAAATTGCTACTAGCTGCCAATTGTTCCCGGCAAAGACAGTCTTGCGTATGCCTATTCATGTGTGACTATTTTCAGATAGTTTTTTTCTTCTAAAACTGAAGTATTAATCCACTAACAAACAGAATTATTTTTTTTTCACATTTCAAAACAGAACCATGAAGTCCATTCAGAATATAAAATAATACTCTCTCCGTTCTTTAATTATTGTCACAGTTAATTTTTAATATCAACTTTAATCATTTATTTTATTTAAAAATAAATTTAAATGTATAAAATTATAAGATATAATTAAAATACTTTTAATAATAGAGTAAATTATAACAAAAATATGATATTTATTAAACTTTTTTGAATAAGATGAATAGTCAAAGTTGAAATTAGAAGTCAATAGAGACAATAATTAAAGAACAGAGGGAGTAACTAAATAATTTCTTAAATAAGCGCAAATGAGATTGGTTCAGAAAAGGAAAAATAACAGCTATCTTTCACATCATGATGATTTCAGTAATCTGCTGCGCACTCCTACACCACTCCTGCACCATCTCCAATGACTTCAAATATGTGGATGCATGTTTGACATAAACTTTGAGTCATTTTTAGAGCAGCTGTAACAAAATATAGAGTATTTTAAAGGGTAAAAACATAACTGTAACATCCTGAATTTTTTGAATTAAATAAAGTGGCGAATTTGCCCAAATTTTGTTCCGATTAAATCATCTGTCCCAATTTTTATTCCGTTCAAAAATCAGTTGTTCCGAACTTCGTTCCATCCAATTTGAAATTCATTTGATCTAAATTGTTTCGGTGCCAAAATAATTTAGTCTGCATACTTTATGTTGGAGCTAAAATTATTTTCTGAAATTTTCTAATTAATCAGGTCTCTAAATATCTTCTCTAATTAATTTCTTCAGCCTTCTTAATTGTTTCACGTTTTTCAATTAAAATCCCAAATTAATTCCTAACCCTCATTCTAAGCCCCTCCTATAAATACCTCATAACCCTATCCCTAATCTCAATCTCATTTTTTTTTCCCTTTTTCCTTTCTTCCACCGCAAGCCTTAGAGCTTCTGCCCGCGCCGCCGCTTGGATTTTCGCGTCGATCAGCGTCCCGCGCCCCGACGTCGCCTCGTCCATGCGCTGCTTTCCTGCTGTCCCCGTTTTCCACACCGAGTCATCGTCGCACCGTTTTCTCGAGCCCGTCGCTGGAATCCGTGTCGTCGACTCCATGCACTGCCTTGATCCATCGGTCTCCGCGCCGTCTCCGCACTCCACCGACCCCGCGCTGCACCAGTTCCCTGCTCACCTCGGCTCCCACGTCGCTCGTCCTCATCACTCCCGTCGCCATCATCGCTCGAAGATCCGCGCCGCACCGATCCCCGCACCGGATTAACCCGAGTTCCAGTACTCCGGTTTTCAATCTTCGATTCTCCAATTTTCCAGTGCTGGTGAGAAATTCTTCTCTCTTCAATTCTTTTTTTCTTTTCGATTAATTGTTAGATTAATTGCTAATTGATCTACGATTAATTATTCTGCAATTAATCTAAATCCTTGTGGTCTAGATCGTGTACAATTTTCGGGAACTTCGTTTGATCTTCGATTAATTCTGAAATTATTTCATTAATTTGTCTCGTCGCAATTATCGTGTAGGATTGTTCTGGGAAACGTTTCACGCACGTTTAATCTAGAAGTTTCAATTTAGATTTAATTTCCGATTCTATTTGTCGCGTAATTAGTGTCTAATCCCCTGTTCATTTTGTCTTTAGCCAGTGTTCCAGAGGAGGAGTTCCGCGAGTCAGCTCAGTTCGTCAATACGGATCATGACTACGATCTCGATTTGCCAGACAAGCCGTATTCTTTGATCACTTTGTACCCAGTATTTTAAACTACATATTTTATTTGCATCCCTATTTTGCATGTCAACTATTTTAAAATGTGCTAGCAATATTCCTAAGTCGTGCTTAGTCATAAATATCAACCTAAGATTTACTATTTCATAAATATCAACCTAAGATTGCTTTAAAATATTTATTTTACTTTTATGCTTAGTCATGCTTAGTCGCATTTAATTTTTATCTCATACCTATTACTATAAAATTGAATTTGTGTTAAATGCTTTTGAACTGTGCTTCAAATGTATAAGTATTATAAATAACTATACATAACTATTTAGTGGGGGCAAGTTAGAGTATGAGGAGTTGGGGGATTTTTGAAAAGTCTCTGTGGGCGTACCTGTTGCGGATACAACGGGATGATCCGGGCTGGGATCTTTCCGTGAGACTTATTGTTGGTGTTGAGGTTGGAGATGGTGCATGCCCCGGTAATTAAGGACCGAGTCCTTCAAGCCTTGTACGCTCAGTTGACAACCATGCACACCACGTTACCCTGTATGGGCAGTTGGCTTGATCTTAAAGCTTGTCGAGACTGGTTCTTTACCCGTGGGTTGACGGTGTTGTGTTAGTGTGATGTAGAGTTCTGACTCCCCACATGAGATCGAGATACCTAACCTGATCAGTGGTAGGCTCTTCACAGCTCCAGAACCCAATTGCGTAGGCTTTTGGGATCCCTATTCTAGAGGACGGATGACACTAGTTAAAGCTTGTGGACGGATCTTGTGTGTTCGTCGGGGCTACGACGGTAGTTTTCGATGACGTATCTCGTGAGTCCAGATGCATAACCTCTGCAGAGTTTTAGTCGATGCGCATTGTCACATCCTTTTGGAAGGACACCCCCTTAGTTGTGCTCCTCGTTGAATAGCTTTGTTTTCTTCTCTCCCTTCTATTTCAAAATGTTTTAGACTCCGGCCTTTGAGCTGTGGCTGGGTGTGGAGATTACACCGGCATTTAAAATGAACTTTTGTTCGGGATAACAGAGATCTCTGTGAGGCAAGATAATAAAATTGGATTGTTTTAAAATAAAACTTCTTGCATCTTTAAAATACAATATTTTGAACTTGCATTTAGCACTTGAGTCAGCTTTTATCCTTGAAACTATCCTTTGCATGCATACATTGTTGATTGGTAGTGTGCGGTTTGCTGAGTATTCACGTACTCACGGCTTTTTACGCCCGTCTTTTTCAGAAGTCAGCTAGAAGATCGTTCTCATCTGCTTTCCAGCTGTGGTTCGAGCTTTGCTCCTGCACTTGAGTTGCCTTAGGAGGAAGATGTTCGTCTTGCTGCTCGCTTTCGCTTGTTGTTTTTGCTGCTGTTCCAGTTCTTCGATTCTCGATAGTTTTGTTCTGCTTTAAGAAGCTCAGTAAGTTTTATGGGTGATTTCATTGATTCAATTTATTTTATCTTTGTTTACTCTATCTGTTATGGTTTTTTGAATGTTCACTTGTGATAAACATGCCTGTCAAACTCTTGAGATTGGCACAAGAACGTGAGATTGGGTTCTACCCAAAGGTACAAAATCTCGGTCGTTACAATAACAACTGAATGTACATGGTATTTTACAGTAGCTGTAAATTACCAAGTACAAATGGGCACGGGATTATCCTTCCAAAGCAAATGTGCCTGCAAGTTACAGAAAAATTAGAGTATCATTAGTTAGCCAAAAGCACAAATGAATGATGGCAAGAAGTGCATAACACAACTCGATTGATTGGGTACGGATTCCAAAACCAAAAGAAATAAGAAACTATAGCTTGAATTTGCTTTCTCCAGCAAGCAGAAACTACAGCTCGTTACCGTGGTCTACAGCAACAATACATTCAAAAAGCAAAACCAATGAAGAAAGGCAATTAATACGATGGGAAAATTCTTTGCATCTAAAGAACAATTTTATCTCAACAGTTTTAAATTAACATGCTGCGTCAGTAGTCAGTCAGTCATATCCAAACTTTAGATTGATTATGGGAAAAATAAGCTGCTTTTTTATTAAGTTTCAGTTGTACCAAACAGGACCATAGAGTAACCGACCCCAATTGCATATGTAAGCAGCTGGCTAGCAGCAAATCAGTAGTTTTTTGGAATCTACAGACAATCACGCAGGAAACTTATACAATCCAATCTTCAGGATAAACACAGTAAAATGGCACATGGGGTACACACCAAACTTCAGATTGATTGCTACTAGACAATAAACAGACACGCAGAGAAGCTTGAGAGTAAAATACATATGGGTGCTACTCACATTCAGGGTTTACTATTTTGTTTAAACCGCTAAAACCAGTCAGAACTGGTTTAACGAAAACCGCGAAAATAAAAAAAATCAGTCGAAAACCGCTCCAAATAGAAAATTCAAAATTTAAACAAACTGCTATAGTAAACCGGTCGGTTTCACCGGTTAGCCGACCGGTTTCTTCGGTTTTTACGGTTTCAGATTTCAAAATTTGAAACCCACCGGTTTCACCGGTTAGCCGACCGGTTTTATCGGTTTATTGACTGATTTTTGGTATTCTGAATTTTTTTAAATTTTCAATTTTTTTTAAATTTTTAAAACAAAAACCGGTCCTCTGGTAAAACCAAACCGGACCGATTTCACCGAAAACCACGAAAACCGATTGATTTTAAGCAGTTTTGTAAACCTTGCTCACATTTTGAGGAACCTGGAGCCTGGAGGAGGACCTGACTTGCGGCAGGAAAGGTAGTGGACCGGTGGTAAGAAACTTAAGATTATCCGTGAGATTGGGGCAAGATCTAGGGAAAGATCTAAGAGGGGACGGCGTGACTGCCGCAGTGTTGGCCGGACTGGGGCAAGATCGAAGAGGAGGTGGTGAAGCTGCTGCAATATGTCCGGTTTGGGGCAAGACCGAAGAGGGGGCGGCGGGTCTGATGCAGTGGTGGCCGGATTGGCGGTTTGGGGCAAGACCGAAGATTGGTGCCCCACCTTCTCCAGCCGTCATCGCGCCACATCGCCCCCTTAGTTTCCAGCCACGTCGACGCTTAATCTGCGTCCTTGATTCTCTATCGAAAGGCTTCAATGAGCTTCGTCATTATAGGCAAAGGCCTTCTGCGCTAGCGCCGCTGCCAGGCGACGACGACCGCCGAGGCGGAGTCCTCGCGCCTCCGCCCCCCACTCCCGGGCGCCGGCCCTCGACCCCGCCTGCCTTTCCCCATAGCCGCGTTGCCATCTTTCGCCACCCCACCCGCCAGCCTACGACCCCCTGCACCTCTTGCTGACAGGCTTTCATACCCCACTCCTAGCGGCCTGTGCCCCGCCGATGGCCACCCACCTCCACCACCGGCTTCAACGGAGAAGCCTCGCTCCGCACCATCTCCCCTTTGATGAGAAGCTTCGAGCCCAGAATTCCGCCTCGCTGCAATGTCGAGCTCAGATGCGTCGCTGACCGTTGCCGTAGAAGCGCCTGGCCGATTTGCGCCGCCCGACGCATCCCCTCCAGAAGCTTCTCGCTGCCCCACTCTGGCCGCCGGCCTCATCCCGAAAACCTGGCCTTGCCCAGCTGCCCCTGTTAGACTTGCAGGATCATTTAGACTAAGGAATTGAACCACCACAGTAGGAGATAAACTCACATACCTTAGATCTTGAGCTCCCATCTTCCCTGATCTTGATGTTTTTGGGCTTCTAAGTCCTTCTTGCCACCTAGGGCTGTGGATGGCCCTTCCCAATGCTTGTAGTGGCTTAGTTCATTGGGCTTTGCTTTAGACGAGGAGTTTTCATGGTGAATTCTGAGTTGTGTGTCTCTGAAATCAGCTCTCCTCTATATATATATAGCCACTATGCATTGGGGGGCAGCACCCTAGCTGCTTCTACATGCTTCCAATCAAAGCATTTATTGTTTGGTCAAAATTGGTGGCTCAACCACCTTGTTAGGTGTTAATCTCTTTTCACACTAACCAGTTGTAGCAACTGGTTTAGCTGATGGTCATTTCACACATAACATTCTCCCCCTTGATCATCAGATAAAACTTAACAAGCTCATCTTTCAATGAAATGGCATACCAAGATAAAAAGATTACAACGATAAATTAACCATACTGTTGAACCCAGTTATTATAGTATATCACTTCATATCAAATGAGCTTCTTCAACATAGGAGCTCCAAAAACTTTATTCCTTAAACTTTAGTCATGGCATATGAATTCACTTCTTCGATAGACGGTACACCAAATCAATAAATTATAATAGTCAATTAAGTACTACAGAACTAATTGACTATGGTTCCCATTTCATCTCAAAGTGAACCCTTTTATAATATGGGGAGAGGGTGCTTTAAATATCTCTTATTCTAGGATCGAGGGCTTTTCTACCGGTGTGTGCCGGCAACATGATCGTTAATCACATTGGTGGTAAGCCTTTTACGAGCGGATCCGCTAACTTTACATTAGTGCATAAACATAAAGTCTTAATATATGATTCTGGATTCTATCTTTCACAACATGGTACGCCGTGTCAATGTGTTTGACAGCAACACTTGACTTGTTGCTACTCAAATAGAATACTGCTAAATAATCATTGCAGTATTATCTTAAGTGGTTTAAAATTAACATCAACCATTTGTAATTTCGGAATGAATTCCATTAACTATACCACCTGCCAATTGCCTCAAAACATGCCATAAGATTTATTCTGCATCGTCGACGATGCAGTAGGATTTCGAGTTTTTCCACAATATAGTTCTCTTTGTGAGTGTGAGATACATTATGTGGATTTCTTTAACATTAATACATCTCACAATTTTTTATTTGAATAACCACCCACTTAGTTATCAGATTTATCATATATGGGCATGTAAACTTTGATGCCTTGCATCACATGACCTTATTAGAGGCTTTAATGATCCAATCATCATTAGTTCTTATCTGCCAAATATTCCAGTAGTGAATATTATTATCAGGGCAAGTCCACTCTTAATTCATAACGTAAGGGATTAACTTTCTCTGCAGATTCATAATCATTCTTTGGACATCAAAATATTTTAAATTTATCGCCCTTTACAATAGGAACAGGTGAGGCTAAATATTTTAAGCATATAGTACTTCTTGAGTACCCTTTTAACAGATACCTTCTCGGATAACCCCAATTTTTCTTTAGATCTATCTCAGTGAATCTTAATTCCCAAACATAAGTTAATTCACTGAGATATTTTATATCAACATTCTGAGGAGAAAACATTCTTAGTTTTTAGCAGTAAATTCTTTATCACTGCTGACTTGCTCCCCCTGAACTTAACGTTACTTATAATTGTCCACTTTATACCTT
>BCLH01002251.1:24100-58110 GCA_001602315.1 Zoysia pacifica
TACATATTTACTACATATAAAATTTACAACAATAATATAAATAACAAAAATATATATTTTTGTCTTTCATTCCCTCATTGATGACGGTTGTATTCCAATACCAATAATCTTTCATTCCCCGTCCATACATATGTCTCATAGCATACAAGAATTTTGAAAATAATGAATCTAATTTTTGAGACCATCTCTTGAAATCGTGCTTTTGACTCCAAGATGGAATCAGATTAGAGTCAAACATGAATAAGTTTCTAGACTTCATTTGCAGTATAATAAGTGAATATTCACCATAACGATGTAATGGAATATAGATCTACAAATGATATGCAAAAAAATAATCAAGCACACATTTATTTATTTAAACATATAGTTTCAATATCCGTGCTAATACTACAGTTTAAGAAAATATTAAATTAAGAAATAATATATTAATATTAAAATGAATTTGTTTTATTTTTCAACAACTTTTCTTAGATCTTATATATTTATTTCGGGTAGTTGTGTTTTGTTAACTAACAATGGTCTGTGTGGCCCAAAGATTTAGGAGATCCAGAAAAGCTCATCAGTTAGATTTGTAAAGGGTGTTTATAGAGAAATTTTATCCGTCAGATTTATAAAAAGAGGTAATTCTAGGTGCATTTTCTGCGTGCACGTAGTCCAACTGATCTCTGTTGGGGACATTTTACTATGTTTATGTAAAAAAGAAAAACTGTGCTTTTTAAGGAGTAGAGATATATCACATTGAAAAACTTACAGAAGTGCATTCTGATACATTATAACTCATCCCATGTCTGCATATGACTGTATCAAACAATTTCTTCTCATGAGGAGCTTGTCGCTACGTAGATGGGTGCCAAAAAGGGCACAAGTCCTATTTCAAAATAAGGCATATTAGACAGGGAGAATGCAATGATTACAGCGAATGTTGTAGGAGTTACTTATGACTTAACGTTAGGATCATTAGTGTAAAACATAAACACAGGAATCACATTAGGTGGAATTAGATACACTGACCATGTCCTGCAGTGTAAGAATTCGTCCATTGTGCTTGATGCCGATCTTGATGCTTGTAGTCGTTCATGGATCTGAGTCTTCTCCCTTCTGATCTGCACTTCTATTGTCTAGTGACGCCCTCCTTGGTGCACTGGCTCGGTCGATGGCCTTTAACTTAATCCAATGCTCTTAGGATCTGACTTAGGGTTTGTGGGAAGGAGGATGGTGGCTGAACTCATGGACGTCTCTTCTGGCAGCCCCTCACCCTTTCTTATATGCACTAGTTAAGTTGGGGCCACAACTAAAAATAGGCTCTGTGTCACAGATCACGGCGCTGCATGGAGACTTTGGCACTAGCCCTGCTAGAGACTCAGCTCCACCTTTGCATGGCCTGTTATCTCTAATTTTAATGCATTATCCTTTAATTTTGTGGTTTATCTTTAATCACAAAACTAATTCATTTTTTATCTTTTGCCTTGCATATCATTATTTCAACATTCTTCCCTTTGATCGTAAGGTTTCTAATGCCCCCCCTTGGTAGAATCTATACAACGAAGCATTGCGCTACAGCGGTGAATAAAGTTCCACTATGGTGCAGTAGCTCACATTATATAAAGACCACCTTAAAGAGACAAGCAACTTATTCGTTATGGGAGTGGTTGTAGTATGACTCTTCCCAGAATCACAGGTTTTCCAATATTCCCATGCCGACACATAATCACAAAATAAACTGGGTGGTAAGCCTTTTCGTTAGTGGATCCAACATCATTTACTTAATACTTATATGCAGTATATAAATAGTGCGATCTTGGATTCTTTCTTTTACAACATGATACTCATGTCAATGTGTTTTCTTATACTGTCTACATCTGAGGAGAGGAGTGGGAACGCCACAGCATTGATGTATCTAGTAATGGTATGGTCATGTGTACAATTGTTAACAAGGACGGTTTGGAAATGTATGAACTGAGAGTTAAAGGTGATCACTTTTGGGAGCTCAAACATAAGAAACAGTGGAAAGACATTATGTCCATGAGTGGTGATGCATTTCAGTTTTGCCATTCAATGAAATTATGAAATTAATGGCAGCCAAAGATATTCTTTCAGAAGTGGTATGTGCGACCACTAGGATTAGAGAGTGGACAATATATTTATCTTGGAGTGAGGCGAAATTACAAGACATCAGATTGAGTGTTGTGTTATGACATGGAGACTGGCAAGGTAGAAGATATTGGAAAGGAATTGGGCAACGCGTTTGAGGAGAATTGTGCTTTTGGATACCTCAATAGGCACCCATTAATGTTCCAAATTCAGAAGATGGAATTTCTTACAGCAAGCCTGATGGTTTAATATTTGCACCCAAAAAAAGTTGAAGCTTAATTCTTTTCTTTTCATGACTTGTCTACTATTTAAATTGATGTAATTTCAAGACTCTAAGAATGATGTAGTTTTCTAGGTAAAAGGTTCATTGTGATGGATGGTTTTTTCATTATACCTGTTTTTATGTCCAGGATGATGTATGACATTGTTATGTATTCATGGAATATTCAAACTTTGGTATTGTGGACATAATTCTAGTTCTAAGTATTAAGTGACCAAGGAATGCATATTGTTTAGTGGCTCGTGTGTCAACATCAGAGGGTGCTTCGAGTAGTGCTCCCTATGTGGTGGCGGGAAAGCAACACTCGTCTCTCGTCACTCGGCTCGATACCTCCAAACGGTCTGTAAGGTGGCAGAAAATCCGAATGGGTCAGAGCATGGATCCGTGTCATAGTTGATAAGAACTCCAGTGCAGCAATATCATCGGTTTGCTCAAACAAATGTGGCTCCCCTCTGTATAAGAACCAAAGTTGTGACCTATCTAGGGGGATCCACAGGGAGGCATAGAACTGTAACACAACCTCCTCACTGTATCTCAATGGCTGGGTGACCAACTTAGAAAGTCCAGGTAGAAAATTGATGTGGTCCTCCATGTCACTCCTAGCTCCTCTGCTCAGTGCCTCAAAAGAATAGTGCGATGTGCAGCAAACACCTCAAAAGAATAGTGCGATGTGCAGCAAACACTGAGCTCTGCAAAACAATCCAAAAATGATCAGCATCTCCATGACGCTCTGCACGGACCCAAACAGTGAAGTCGACTCTCCTCTTGGCATTAATGACCAGGCCCTTGATCTTCAACAGATCAACCTTCTCCTCAGCAACTTTGGCATTGCCCGCGCGAGCTCTCTCGGCTCTAGCTGGGCACACTGCGCAGACCCTATCTCTAGAATGAGGACACCTCTGTGGCCTCGACAGTGAAGCTGGCTGGGCTGCCTCTCCCTTCGCGGTTCTCGACTGCTAAGAATGACTGGTAGATCTTTGCAGCTGCACCTCTATGACTAGAGGTGTGGTCGCCACTCTTTACAAGTCGACCTCCTCAGCTCTCCCTGTCCCTCTGCGCTTGTGATCCTCAGAGCACCACTCCTCCTCTCAGGAGGTACGTTCATATCTGTCGTTGCAAGCGCACGATCCCAATCTAGATCTCCTGTCCTCTGCCTCTTCTTTTTAGGCTCTACAGCCTTCTCCTTCCCCTTCTCCTCAGCAGTCGGTCTTTGACGATCCATACTATCAAACTATCACTGAAGCACAACTGACGTTGTAAGCTCAACTAACCAGCTGACATTGCCAAGATAGCATTAAGAGCTTGGCTATTAACCCATCCACGGAACACTCTGTACTGCCACTGAAACCACTAACTTTGTCCGTTGTCTTGATCCGGTGTCTAAACTGTCACTGCACCACATAGAAATAGGTAAAATTGTAAGCATCGCAGGTAAGTGACTCACAAAGAAATCCTAGCAGTGAAATCAAGGACATATCACTGATCAAATAAAGCAAATATGACCAATGGTGATATCAACGGACTAATGCCACAATTCAAATAAAAGCAATGAACTCAAATTGTGACACTAACAACAAGGATACTCAATGCAATATCAAAAATAAGAAAGAGGAACCTCAATATGGCACTAAGTACTAGGAAGTGTCAACTAATTACTCCAATTAGCAACAAAAGTTTGAACTTTTATCTCAAAGGTCGTTAATTTTTGTAATTAATCAACTAACAAGGTAATGTGGGGGCATAGTAGATGAAATGGAGAAAAAGAATCGATACCCTGGAAAGATAGAAGCCGAAAACCACCGAAAAACTCCTCGGAACAACATTCAATCGTCGAGAGGTAAAATCCGGAGGGTTTTAGTGCTTTTACGGTGAGCAGCTCACGGAGGACGCTAGATGGCGTACGGCAGAGCGACGAGTGGTATGGCAACCTGTGGGGTGGTGCGGCGATGTGCGAGGCAGCAGCACACGAGTGCGGGCGACGTGAACTCGAGTGGACATGCGAGGCACGACGGCGGCCGAAGCAAAGAGGGCAGCAAGCGGAGGCGTGGCAGCGAGAGTGGGTGAGGAAGCGCATACGGCGAGCGGAGACGGCGACAACGGTTTAGCACATGGGTGAAAGAGAAGGGAAAAACACGTGTCCAATAGTTAAACCAAAATCAACGACCAAGATTGAATTCTAAAGAAATGGATGACCGAGATTTTACCGACAAAATTGATCACTAGACTGTCCGATCAAGATATTGTTCGATGACTCGAGAAAGGTGGAATGTCCGGTGATTGCCAAGAGTTGATTGCATAAAAGCAACCGCTTCATCTTCGAGTCACCGGACTGTCCGGTGAACCCACCAGAATATCCGGTGTTTGTCTGATTCTGCTGTGCTGATTGATCACAAAGATACAATCACCGAACTATCTGGTGAAGGCACTGGATTGTCTGGTGACCTCAAGGAATTGCAGAATCAAAGATTTTCTTTCTAGAATTCAAGTGTCCTCACCAAACAACCAAATAAATACCACGCTTGTCTAGAAAAGAACTCTCAAACACTCCTTTGCAAATAGATAACTCTTGAAGGGTTTATAGTTTTTGCAAATCGCAATAAGATCGAGTGATAAAGAACCAAAGCGAGAAGGAGCCAAAAAGGAAATATATGAACTTATGTTCACAGTCCGCGTAAGTGGGAATCTTAGGGGCCATTAGACACGAGGTTCAATGGGCATAAAGCTCACAATTGATTTAGTTATTCTTTGTGGAGTGTGTGAATCTATATAGACAATGTAATCACTTTCTCTAAGAATAACACCTCTTTTGTGGTTTCTATATGCAATACATGGCAAACAAGCTAGCTAATGCAAGAAATTCAAACATGCCATGTGGATGCAAGCAAGATTAAGGACATTAAATAAAAGAAACCTATTCAACGCCAAGTGTAGCCCATCTCAAGCTATTCACCATAAGCCCACCGCTCTACCTTGAGATAGCCAAACCACCTTCTCAAGCTCTTTCCCTATGCTTATAGATATCTCAAGATGGTTAGGCATTGATTAATTTTTTTTATTCTTTTTTTTTATCTTTTTACACATGATGCACAATTGTGCAAACATCTAGTCCACGATGGAGTCCTAACTACCTGGCAAGACAAGAAAAGAAACCTACTCTACCATGTACAAGAGAAAACCTCCTTGAAGACTAGATTGGCGTTGAAGATCGATCATACATGTGGTGGACTTCTAGGATCTTCAATCATGCTTGACGGTCCACCACTTTGGTCCCTTCACTTCTTCATGGAAACCCAATTGAGTTTAGGCATCATGTCTTGCTCCACGATCACCCTGGGGAACCAAATCTTCTTGATTATCCTCTTGTTATTTGTCGGTTCCAGCGGCGTGGCTTTCACTTTTCCATCCTTTGCCCTAAACAGTTTGTAGTGCATATCCTCATGAAAAGAATTAGCTTTAGGCATAATCTTAGGCTCGCTCACCTTGGGACAATCTTTGGCTCGGTGACCATCACGGCAACACTTCTCACAATAGTTGTAATCCACTATGAGTGGGACAATCCAAGCGAGGATCTCACCTTCGTTGCTAATGATGTTAATAAAGGAAGGTTATGATTCTAAACCCTTGTAGTTGTGGTTGTTGACAAGATTTTGGCTTAGGGTATCCTTTTGAATTTGCCTTCCTCTAGTGAGCCGCACAAAAGCATTTATCAAGGCCTCTCTCTCTCCTCGTTGAGCTCGTATATTTCTTCAAAATGTTGGGCTCAAGAGTAATACTTTCCTTGGAGAGGGTTAGATCACAAGAAGTAGAAGCTTCATTGAAATGCTTAGGAGAGTTCAAGAAGAGTCAAGGTCAAGAGCTTCATGGTTGAGTATCAATGCCTTATGCTTCTTATTTAGCTCTATGTGCTTCTCCTTTATAGACTCATAGAATTTGCGAAGAGCACCATGAGATTACTCTAGGGCATTGAGCTCACCCTCAAGCTCTCGAACTCGAAATACTGCTACTTCATGCTCTTTTGTCACCACCTCGATCTTCTTGTTCTTCTTGATGATGGTCTTGTTGACCTTCTCAAGGATGAGGACTAGATAATCATAGCTTGGTGCATCATCATCATCATCATCATAGTTCTCTTCTTCAAGATCATCATTTTTATCTATGTAGCCCTCGCAACTTCAGACCATGAAGCATAGAGGTGGTGATGGAAGCTCATTGGTGGAGCTTGCCATAGCGATTCCCGCAAGCTTTTCATCTTCGCTTGAAGATGAGGAGTCCAAATCATCATCATCGGTGAGTCACTCACAAATAATGTAAGCTTTGTGTGGTAACTTCCTTCTTTACTTGCCCTTGCTCTGCTCCTTAACAAAGAACTTTTTTTTTGAATTTCCTCTTGGGAGGTTGTTCTTTGTCGTCACTCTCGCATGAAGCTTTCTTCTTGCTCTTTTTCTTGGGTTTGCGGCACTTTTTCACAAAATGACCTTTCTTGCAACAATTCAAGCATCCGAAGTTGCGCTTTGAGGATGAGAGTCTTTTTTTGTGAAACAGCTTCTTTATTACAAGCGCAAGGTCCTTATTGTCGCTCTCATCATTCTCCACCTTCTTCTTCTTCTTGCTCTTGCCACTATTCTTCATCTTGTAGAGTAAGATTCTTGGTCACTTGAGTGTCGGTGGAGGTGCCCAACATGTATCCCTCATGTGCCATTGGCTTTCCAAGCATTACATCAATAGAGGAATTTGCCGAGTCGGTTTGGAAGAGGAATGTGACAATTGAGTTGTAGCTTGGCGGGAACATTCTTAAGATCTTTCTCATGATATCAATATGTTCAATTTTGCTCTTGAGGCCCAAAGCATTGATCTTCTGTACTACTACATTCAAACAGAGTAAACATCATTAGCTTTTTCATGTGGCAACATAGTGATAAAATCATATTTTTTCTTGAGAACATAATAATGCTCTTCTTTAGCCTCGGTGGAGCCCTCATAAAAGTTCTGCAATTGAGACCAAATTTCATTAGTGGTGCAAGATGCATTGATCCAAGAAAAAACAGTCTTAGAGATGCACCCAAAGATGGCATTCTTGTCCTTTACATTGTACTTGATAAAGATACGATCAAGTCTCTTATTAACATTTGTAGCGTTTTGGGTCATGCCATGCTTTCTCATCGATTGACTTAGGTAAGCTTGCATACAAGCCTTCCAATACGAGTAATTGTGACATCTCAAAATTTCACCCACAATTTAAAATGTGAAACCTGAAATTTTCTAACCAAATGCTACAAATTTTTTTCTCTCTTCTTTCGTTCAAAAGACAAAGTCTCATTTAAAATAAAAACTCTCTAAATTTGAAAATTTTATAGTATTAAAATATTTGAGAGTGACCAAGTGCTTGAATCTGTTCCCTTTTATTTGTTTGGATTTTAATTGCCAGATCATTTGAATTCTATTTTAAAATTCGAATTCAACCATTCAAATACAAGAAATATTAAAATCCTATTTTTGGGACTCCCACTGGGCCAAATTCTTTCCTCCCCTTCATTTTTCAGCCTGCCCCACACAGCCCATCTCCTTTCCTTTCTCCAGCGCAGGCCGCTCCTTCCCTCTTTTTTTTTCCTGGCCCGGCAGCAATCCGTCCCGGCCCGATCAGAGGTCTTCTTCCCCACGCCGCGGCCGCCCGCGCTTGGTGCCCCGCCGACCGGCCGTGCGTGCACGCACAATACTGCGCCGCCTCGCCTTAACTCTCCGTCACCCGACACCACTCTCGCCGGACGTGACGAACTTAATTCCCCCGCCGCCGACCGAAGCCCACCGCCGTCGCTCCCGTGCCCCGACAGCACAATGTGCTCACCACACCGCCATCCTCCGATAAGCTGACGTGCCGCACCACCGCCACCTCTCCCTTTCCTTCCTGGCGAAGCTAACTCGTTCCGAAATTCTTGACCGACGACCGGCGCTCGCCGTAAAGGCATGTCAGCCTTGTCTCCCTGTGATACCGCCTATAAATAGCCCTCAAGCCTCCTGCGTAGCTCCTCTTCACGATCTTGGCCTCAATTCCAGTAAAAACCCAAGATTTCACCTTTCCCCAATTCTTGCGCCACCGGTCGACTCCTCCAAAATTTCGCAACTCCGGCACGTCTTTCCCTTTCTTCTCTGCGCCAACAGCTCACCCTCGACCCCCTCCTTTGGTTCCCGGTCGCAGCAGCCTGATCCTGCCGTCGCTTCGCCCCGGCACCGTGCGCCACCGCAGCTTCCCTCTCTGTCGCTAGCCAAGTCCGGCTGGTTTTCGACAACGAGAACCCCTACAGGTGCATCCAGATGATCTCCTTTCACTCTCCATTCGTTTCTCGTTGAGTTTAGAGATCCACATAGGGTTTTCCATTCTCTGGCGACCTTCCGGCCATGGAGCAACCGCCGTTTCGGCCCGTTTCCGGCTGCCGCCCAAACTACCGCCCAGGCAAGGCAGCCAGACGCGGCCACCCAGTGCCGTCCGATCGAATAAGGATGCTCAAGATTTAAAGGAAGACTCCCATTTGGCCTGATTCAATCACAACCGTCCGTTCCAAAAGCGACGTCCGTGATTAGATCAAGCAGAACCTTTTAATTATTTTAAATCTGAGCTGCTCCTTAGAAACCTAATGGTCCAGATCATTCGGGTGCACGGTGGACTCATGGACCGAGCCTCATCTCTGGTCCATAGGTCCGTGAACCTATTCCACACATTATCCTATACAAAAATAATTCCACAAATTCCAGGAAATGGAACTTTTACATCCAAAACCCTCCAGTCCAGAAAATATGATCAGTCCTAATATTTTTAAAGAAATAACCCTAGCTTCTATTATAGTAACTACAGAACAGCCCCAAATAATATTATATCAAACCCCGAACATTTCCACATTTACTGATAGGTCCCTAACAGCTTTCTAATAATTATAGTTAGGTTACTAGAGCTCCCTATGCACTGCAAATGCCCTATCTTTTCAACCGTAATTCTGATTTCAATGATTCTTGAGCCCACGCGATCGTCTCGATGTGAGCCATTTTATGCAGCCAGTTTTGAATCCTAGATCCCTCATATTCTACTTAGTTTAATTCGAAACCTATTGTTCCTAATAATACCCTCCGATGAATTATCAAATAAACCACCCGTTTCATCTCCATTTAAAATTCAGCGACCACCTCCCAAACAATGACGTGAACCCCAATATCATCTTATCATGATATTTTCCTTTTTGGCATTCGATTTTTATTGGAGTTTATTTGATTAATTGCTCTTGGTTCTTTATTGATTTATTTGAACTTGTTATTTATTGTCATTTGCTTTTGATTAGTGTCCCTCATAGTCATGATAAATACAGGTTAATAATATGATTAGTGTGCTCCCATCTTACCTTAGCTTGCATGTGCCACCTGATATATTTAGTATTACACTTATAAACATAAAAATTTAGTAATTTCTTCTTAATTATAATTAGGCAACAACTACGTACTTGGAGATTAAGTAGTTAATCTTGATAAACTAAATAAGTACACCATAAAATGCACCTAGTAATTAATCGTTAACATGCAGTGCTAAGTAGAATCACACATAATATGACGCATGAAATGACACGTCACCCACTTGGCACGCTCACTTTGCGTGCCTTATACTAGCTTATAATCACATAAACACATTAGTGCTTTAGATGCTTGATAACGCATACACTCACATGACTTAATAATGTAATTATATAAGCATTGTTTAAAATAAGCTTAATATTTAATCACTAATCCTTAGTAACATAAAATGACACATCGAACTCCTAGTATTATTAGGCAAACCATAATGCAAGCTCATACTCGTATGAAGGCTTTAGTATAATTAACCATACATAGTCATACTTAACTACCCATGTAACCACATAAGCAATAGAATAAAGTAGCTAAATAAATATGTATTCTAATAACTAACCCATAATAAATAATACTAAGATACACATAAAATAATAAGCATTGCAGTAAGATAGTCACTGCTTCATGCGTGACTTTATCCTTAGTTTTCCTCGTGGAATTTATTCGGCTCTTATTCGAAGTTTAATTGGATCTTGTCGAATCTTCTCGAGCTTTTATTTTTTTTTGTTGTAGTTTTATTAGGTGTATTCTATCATGTAGACAACGCTAAGTTCGAGAAAGAGCCGGATCTAAGAGAAGCCAGAAGGACTGACATACGAGGAAAAGCTTGAAGATTCTGACGTCACGCTCCCGATTCAAGACTCGAATTTCAAAGATTATCATGAAGACGTAACTCTAAAGATTAAGGATTTGCAGGCAAGCTCTAACCACCTTGACCATATTAATCCTATGATTTGTTTCGCACCTATATGGCCTGAATGCTTTCATGTATTTTCCGTGTATTTAAACGTTGTGTAGTAATGATCCTAGTTGTTATTGAGTATTTATATTAATGTCAGTTACTTGCTTTCATTAAATCAAATACCACCTTGTTATCCCGTTGATAACACCCCCCTGTTAACTAGGGAATACCGTCATTAAATACTTTTAGTGAACATAAAATTGCCTTGATATTAGAATGCTTAGGACTCTCTTGTGATGCCATGCATCACCACATGATACACTAACATTTTATAAAATGTGTTAATGTGTGCTTGGTGGTGTGAGTAAAATAAAATGGGTGGGTTATAATGCAACATGTGTTAGGTGGAGAAGGGTAATTTTCGGTTGGAGGGCCAGGCTTCTAGTGGAGAATGGTGATATGTGTTAAGCTTCGGTCTAGTTCACCTGCCGTGCACAAGCGCTCACCCTGACCGAATAAGGACCGGATCATTAGACCTCAATATAGTGATTCTGTGCAACCACGTAATTGTTATGGGCAGGACTTACCCTAACTTATTGGCATATACCGTATGCTCCACTTAGTGGCCAGTAGGGCACGGAGGACCATGGGTGGACACTCGGGAGAAACGTACCCGAGCGATTTGACTTAGAGAAAAAGAAGTAGCTCAGCTCAGCGTATCTGAGTGTACAGAGGAAAATGAAGTACCCGCGAACTCAAGGAAAGTGAGTACTTATGTTATAGCCCTTGGTTGCTTCTCGAGGTGGACGTGTGGGGATGGGCGGATAAGGTGGGACTAGCATTACGTTACTCTCCTGCAAAGAGTGTGTAGCTTGTGGGAAAAATATACAACCTCTGCGGAGTGTATAATCCATCCAGAATGGCTGTTGTTACAATATTGGCACACTATTGTCTGGGCTCACAATAATTAGTCTCTCATACCTCCTTGATTGTGTGAGTGGGTGTAGTTGCCCGTGTTTTAGAAAGTGTCTGGATCAGATATTGGAGGCCCTTCCTTTAAAAACTTAGAAACTAGCGAGAAAGGTTTATTCTTCCCCAGGTCCACCCACTAAAATAATGACAAACATTGTTTTGATCTCCTGGTTTAAAACCTTCTCAGTGAACCATGCTAAAAATAGATTTTTGCGACGGAACCCCTATGCTTTGTTCTTGCTACAGCCAGCTATGCATCTTAAAGTATGCCCCTGCTTAGTGTTAAGGCTTGCTGCAGAGTACCTTATGTACTCACCTGTTTGCATTTCTAGTTTTAGTTAGAGAAAGTTTCGTAGAAGACAACGACGTGCTAGGTTTTCGTTCTGCCACCCAAGTTGCTTGTGGATTTGGATCTTTGTTTTCGCTGTCTGCTTCGCTTCTAGCCGGTTAAACCATTGTGAATGCTTTAATCCTCACCGTGTTGTCGCTAAAGGTCTGGTATCAGGTATATTATCTTACTCGAAGTATGCTTTCAATTATCATTCTGTTGAAATTGTGTGTATTAGCTATTGATCTAGGGACTGATATGTGATGCACATTGTATCTTAAAAATGGGGTATGACAGTAATCGTCCCCTGTTACTATAGAATGGGTCATTAGAGACGGGGTTTTTTCTTATTAGAGACGGGCATATTAGATGTCGCTAAATTTATGTCGCTGATGTGAAGTCATTAGAGATGGGTAAACGACCGTCGCTAATATTACTCATTAGAGACGGGCTTTTAAAAGCACGTCGCTGATGTGAAATCATTAGAGACACTAGTTTAAACACCCGTCGCTGATGTGTCTCATTAATGACACGATTTGAGAAACCATCGATGATATTTGTCATTAGTGATGCGGTCCGAGAAGCCCGTCGTTGATACGTCTCATTAGTGACATGTTTTGAGAAGCCCGTCGCTGATATGTGGTCATTAGTGACGTGGATTTGGAGGCTCATCGCTGATATGAAATATAAAAATAAAAAAATACTTTCCAATAGTCCTAATGTCAATTGTGGCATGTGACGAAATAATGCCAATCGCACATCCACATGATGAATGGATAGATAACCTTTCCACCATGCCAGAAGCAACGGTGCTTTGAACCCCGTCTCTGATGTATGTATGTATCAGCGACGGGTACCTAGCCCCCATCTCCAATAGATGTATTTCAGCGACGGGTGCCTAATATCTATCTCTAATGTGTATATATCTGCGACGTGTTCTCAAAGCCCGTCTATAATGTTCAAACATTAGCGACGAGTACAAAATACCCATCTCTGATGATCAACTTCAGAGACGGTTGAAAATTACATGTCTCTAATGCATGATGGCCAACAAATATTAGTGACATGTTTAATTCTAGCTGTCACTAATATATCATTAGCGACCGGTATTTGTACAGCGTTGCTAATAGTGGTGTCTTCTTTGTGTCAATTTGTGGTAGTGCCCATGGAATACGTGTGGATGTTCTATCCCGTTCATCCTTACCTAAGGTGATGAAGCCCAAAAATGAGCTCTTGGCTCTGATATCACTTGAAAGGATCAACACCGAGAAGAGGGTTGAATCGGTGGATTTATAGAACTTAGGGCCCCTTTGGTTGAGCTCTCAGCTCCTGATTCTCTGAATTCACTCTTGATTCTTCTGTGAAGTGATTCTGTAGCTGAAAGTGATTCTCTTTGATTCTCTAAGATAAACTTCTAGAATCAGGATAAAGAATCACTTCACAAAATCAGGAGAAGCTACTTTTTTCAGCTCTTAGCCTTTTAGTCCATTTCAGAGAATCACTTCACAGAATCAGACGAGTATCACTTCTCCTCAAAAACAATGTTTGACAGAGCTCCCCTGATTATCTTTGAGAATCAAGAGCTAGGAGCTCTGCCAAAGGGGCCCTTAATTCGCTACAAACTCAAACAATGAGACTTAATCACAACAAGAGCAACCTACACAAATTTAGTAGGTCAAGACCCCTAACAGTGCTAGTGATAAGATAAAGATAACAAGCAAACACTATCACGATAGCCACCAAGAGGAATCGTAAAGCAACCTATAACTCTACTCAACAAGAGAAAATGCAGAAAGTAAAGAGAGAGTCAAGAGAATGTTGGCTCATTCCCCTAATCCTTCCTCGTTGGACCACTCCCGTCGGAGTACCGATCCCTCCCGCCGTTTTTGAAATGATGCTCCTAAGGGTATGCTTCACTTCCCGAACTAAAGTCACCGGCGACCCGGGTGTAACACACAATACCCTCACGCAAGAGCTAGCCTCCAAAGCTCTGGATGCTCCCTCTTGGTGTCCGTTCCGAGCAGAGGACCCGAAACTGCTCACAAACTTGTTGGTGTTTTTCATAATCTTCTCGAAAGCTTAAACATTGACTTCTAGATGGTGTAGGATGTGAAACCAAGAGTAATAGCAAAGATCACTCCTCTCAAAGCCCTACAAGCTTTATAAGTGTATGAATTCTCCTATTCACTCTCCTACTAGCACCAAAGATCTCCAATCATGTGTTGTGCTCTCTTCTTTGTCACTTGGCCTCTCATAAGTTTGCTTCAGCAATTTAGACCTCAGACACACTACAAAACGTCCTCTTCTATGGTTTAAATAGGCTTCATGCTCAAAAGCAACCATTGGAGTGTGATGTCATAAAGCTGACTACTTTTACTAGCCACTGGATTGTCTGGTGACTCCTCCCACCGAACTGTCCGACGCACCATCGGACTCCCCGGTGACTCCTTCAATTAGAAGACCAAGGAAATACCCTCTCTGTAATATATTCTATATGACACCGGACTGTCCAGTGGATACCTTTACCAGACTGTCTGGTGACTCACACTTTTGGACTTCTAGAGACACCTCTTCTGGATGTTATCTTTAGGCTCACCGGACTATCTGGTCATTGGGCCACCGGATTGTCCGATGTCTTCTCCACTTCGACTCTAGAGAGCATCTCTAAAAGAATCATGTGACCAAGAAGGAGGGTTGAATCGGGCACTTATACTACTAGGCCAAATTCTCTCTTTTCTTAGTTTTTAGCAAAACTAGCAACCAACTCCTAGCAAGTAAGGTCTAGTGAAGAGTAAAACAAGCAAGAAGACAACCTATCAAGCTAGTGAGCAATCTGGCACGAGAGCCACCAAGAGAAGCAACAAAACAACCTATCACTCTACTCACAAGAAAGTACATGCGGTAAGTAAAGAGAAGGGTGATGGAGATGCTCAGTAATTTTTCTCGAGGTCTTGAATGGATGGCGTCTTCCCCTAATCTTTGTTGAACCACTCCCGTCAGAGTCTTAGTTCCTCTCGTCAATCTCGGAACGATGCTCACAAGGGTACGCTTCACTCCTTGAGTGAAGACACCGGCGCCTCAGTTGTAGCAAATAGTACCCAAGCGCTAGAGCAAGCCTCAAAGGCTCGGGGACTCACTCTTGGTGTCCCTTTCAAGCGGAGGACTTGAAACCATTTACAAACTTGTGACGTCTTCCACAAACGCCACGAAAGCTCAAACACCGACTCCTAACCGGTCTAGGCTGCAATAGACCAAGAGTTACAAGCCTTATCACCCCTCTCTAGTCTCACAAGCTCTAGAATGCGTGGATGCTCTTTGCTACTCTTCACAAGCACTCAAGATCTCGCTAGAAGCTCTCTTGTGCTCCCTTGATGAACTTTGACTCACAAGAAACGATCTCCAACTGTTCTGATCGCGAGCAAGCTCCACAACGGCTCCCCCAACGGTTTAAATAGGCCCCAAGCCCTAAAACAACCGTTAAGAGCCGTTGTCAAGAAGCTGTCTGCTTTTTGCATTCACGGGACTGTCGGTGAATGGGACCACTGGACTGTCCGGTGACTCTTGGTCTCCAACTGACATAAAACATCCTCTCTGGAATCTATTCTACGTGACCCCGGACTGTCCGGTTCATACCATCATTGGACTGTCGGGTGAACTTTTCTTTTTGGACTTCTAGTGGCACTTCTTCTGGACACCTCCTCCGAGGCTCACCGGACTTCCGGTCTCTGACCGACGGACTCTCCGGTGACTTCTTCTAGATGACTCCAGAGCGCACCTCTCTGTGGACTTCGAACTCCTACACTCACTGGACTGTCCGGTGACTCCCGTCAGACTGTCTGGTGACTCCAGCTTCACTGCCTCCAGAAAACATCTTCTTTGAATTCCTGGCTGCGACCCTCACCAGAATATCTGGTGACACCGATGAACTGTCTAGTGACCTCTTCCACTTCTGGAACTTGACTTCCTCAAGATCTTCAAGCTTCTGGTTGCAACTCTTGACATCTTCAAACTTCCACTGATTACTCAAGTGCCTCAGAGAACTAAGAGCATCCACACACTCTAATTCTTGTAAAGTCGAGACGAGTGACCCGACCTCTCTTAATAGTACCGGTGTTTACTATAGACTCAAGGCCTAAAAACTAAGCCACACATGGCTCTAGATCATTCTTAACCTTGGACCAGCTCCCTCATTGGAAACACGTCGGGGACTAGAACAAACCTTGAAGAAACCAACTCGTAGTGATGACAAATCTGCATCCAACGAGTTAGTTCATGGCTCTCATTCAATCACCAAAATCATTCATACCTTTGAGGGGCTTCAATGGTCATGAAGCTAACAATCTCCCTCTTTTTGGTGATTGATGACAACCATAATGCAAATGATCAAGATGAAACAAAAGATAGGGATGGAAGCACGAGACAACCTTAATGAAAAGAATAAGCACAAGTTGTCTTACCATCTCTTGCCACAGATATGCACGAGGTTTCATAACTTAGCTTCGGAGCTCCCCCTCGATAAGTGCATTGCTTACTCTCTTCATATTTCTTGATTTGATTGATTTTCTTGAGTGTGACTTCATCCATCTTCAAATCTTCGGCTCCCTCTACTTATCTCCTATAAATAGAGAATAACCACAAGACAAGTAGAAGGCAAAAGGATAGTAATCAACATATTTAGAGGAATAGGAAAGATTATTTCCTTTGTTTTCTTGATGACTGCTTCTTATCACAAATCTCTTCCTTGATCCTCATCTTCATTTCTTCTCCATTTCTCTTCCTAATCTTCTTGTCCTTCATTGATTATCATCTTCTTCTTTGAGCATCCTTGATCATTTTCACTTCCCTCATCTTCATTTGATCATCTCCAACTCTCTCCCCCTTTATCATCTATCAACCGAAAAGGAAAACCACAAAGGAGAATACAATAGAATAATAATCATGATGAGATATGAGACAATATTACCGGATCTTTTCTTCTTTGATTCTTTTCTTGCTCATCAACTCCTTATGTCTTGATCATCTTTTTGATTCACAGCTCCTTCTCCCCCTCGAGTTAGTATACTCCCTACAAAATGGTCATCCAAAAAGTTTCCTCTTCTCTCAACAAGAGGGGTTAGTGATGCATATGGCAATGTATGAATCAGTCTTTGAGCCGTGTAACTAGATTTATTCTTAGAGCTCGAAAGATCGTGATTCAATGACATGAAGCTCACAATTTCTATGAAGGAGTCTAGGAGCAATCAACTTATATTGTTTATGAGTAACTCCCCCTAGACTCGTGGTTGACGTCAAGACACTTGATGCAATGCATAAAATGCACATGAATGCAAAACAAGAGTAAGAGATGCATGCACATGATGAAGAAGGACTAGAAAAGAAATACCCTCATCACATTTGAATTCCCTCGCAAGCTTACTCACAGTGACCCTCATCTTCTAGCCTTGGGCACCCTGTAAACATTCTTTCCAAGCTCTCCATGATCATTGCTATCTTGAAAGGGTTAGATGAAGGTCCTATAAAACAAGAAGAGCAACAAAAACAAAGCAAACACAAGCAAACAAGTATATACAAAGAAAATGCTAAGCTTTGGAGGTTACTCAAGTGAAGTCAGAAAGATCAAGAACTTTGAGCTCTCCTCTTGGCCTGTTGAAAGTCTTCTCATCAAGGGGCTTCGTGAATATGTCAATCAATTGATCATTTGTCCTCACACTTATAAGCTCAATATCTTTCTTGGCAATATGATCCCTTATGAAGTGATGCTTGATCTCAATATGTTTAGCATGCCCATGATCACCTTTATAAAGTGCCATATTAATTGCACTCTCACTATCACAATTGTATACCAATCCATAGTCCATGAGAGTTTGCTTCATACAGAGAAGTTGAGCACAACAAGCACCGGCCGCCATATATTCCTCTTCGGCTGTTGAGAGAGCCACATCATTTTACTTCTTAGAGCTCCAAGCAACCAAAGATCTTCCAAGAAATTGACATCCACCGGAGGTGCTCTTTCTACTTGCTTTGCAACTGGCGAAATCCGAATCAGAGTAGCCAACAAGATCAAAGCCCCCATCTTTTAGATACCAAATGCCCATAGTGGTATATACTTGAGGTATCTAAGAATACTTTTGACATCACTTAAATGAGATTCTTTAGGATTAGCTTGATAATGAGCACATAAGCATACACTAAACATAATATCTAGGCGAGAAGCGGTAAGATATAATAGAGAACCAATCATAGATCGATAAAGCTTTTTATCAACCGATTTACCACTCTCATTCGGGCCAAGAATACCATTTGTGGCCATTGGAGTCTTGATAGGCTTTGAATCCTCCATTCCGAAACGCTTAAGGAGATCTCTTGTGTACTTCTCTAGATAGATGAATGTTTCATTTTTCATTTGCTTGACTTGAAATCTAAAGAACAAATGAAGTTCACCTATCATAGGCATCTCAAATTCTTTAGCCATTAGATCACGAAATTCAGCATTATAAGATTCATTAGTAGAGCCAAAGATAATATCATCTATATATATTTGGCAAATACAGAGATCATCATCAATATGTTTAGTAAAGAGAGTGTTATCAATACTCTCTATCTTGAAGCCCTTGTCAGTGAGAAAATCTCTTAGCCGCTCATAACATGCTTGGTGCTTGCTTGAGTCCATACAATGCCTTCTTCAACTTGAAGACGTGATTGGGATGCTTGGGATCCTCGAAGCCAGGTGGTTGCTCAACATAAACCTGCTTATTAATATACCCATTAAAGAAAGCACTTTTCACATCTATTTGATATAATTTGAAGTTAAAATGTGAATAAGTGAGCAAGGTTCGAATGGACTCAAGTCGAGCCACGGGGGCAAATATCTCGTCGAAGTCCACCTCGTCAACTTAAGAATAACCCTTGGCGACAAGTCTTGCATTATTCCTCACGACATTCCCGTTCTCATCTTGTATGTTCTTGAAGACCCATTTGGCACCGACAATGTTCTTTCCCTTCGGCCTCTTCACCAATTCCTACACTTGATTCCGCTCGAAGTTGTTGAGCTCCTCTTGCATAGCCAACATCTATTTGTGATCTTCCACTGCCTCATCGATGTTCTTGGGCTCTATCAAAGACACAAAAGAGAAATTCTCACAAGCAATATTAGCCGCATAATCATCATTAGTATCATTAGTATAATTTGGCTTATATTGATTTCTCCTAGTCTTTAACCCTTGAGAGGGACTTCCAATTATCAAGTCACTCCCGTGAGCTCGAAGAATGGGTTTGTGACTCTTTGGAGCCTCTTGATGTGGCGCTTGCGGTGGAGAGACATCTTGAGCATCTTGTATGGCTTGCTACTTAGAGATGACGGTGTCTTATAGTCGAAGCGGAGAGCTGCAATCTTCATCAATTCTTGATGTCATTGTTGGGCATGGTGGTGTACCACTTGATGTAGCCGATCCTTGATATCTTGGGGTAGAAGGCACTTGTGGTGGCTCTCTTGGTGCTCGAACACTTGATGATTCTCCAACTTGAGTTGTTGATGTAGTGTTCTTATGTAGAGTCGTGGAGGAGTCTTCCGGTGGTGGAGTAGAAGAGTTATCTTCTTTTGGTAGAACTTCTCCTATGGGCATCTTCCGCATTTTATTCTCCAATGGTTCATTATCATCTACATCACAACTAGAAGATTCTTTGTTCTCTTGAGAACCATTAGTTTCATCAAATTGCACATCACATGATTCCTTAACAAAACTGATAGTTGCATTAAAGACACGATAAGCTTTAGAGTTATTGGAATATCTGATAAGAAATCCAATGTCGGTCCTCTTCTCGAACTTACCAGGCCTCTTCCTTTTCTTGAAGATATAGCATTTACATCCAAAGACCCAGAAATAGCGCACATTTGGCTTTCTTCCCACCAATAGTTCATAAGGGGTCTTTTTCAAGAGGCGATGTAGATGAACACGGTTTGAAGTATAGCATGCCGTGTTGATGGCTTCAGCCAAAACCTCTCCGGAGTCCCATATTCATCAAACATAACCCTAGCAAGGGTGATGAGAGTCCGATTCTTCCTCTTTACTACACCATTTTGCTCGGGGTGTAGGTAGCCGAGAACTTATGCGAGTGCACAAATCTTTTCGAGATTCATTAGGTAAGACAGTAATATTATCATACTTGTCACATAGAACTGCATAAGAGTCCTATAGCAAACTACTAGCAAGAGCATTAACATCAAGAAGTAAATGAAAGCTAGTAGAAGTAGAGTCTATGCAAACCGTGGGCTCAAGAGTGTGATGAGCATGTGCTCCAATGATCTTGCTTGAGGTGGGAGTATTAAGATTCTCCTTCTTAGATGAAGCTTCATAAGAGACACAAGAACTAGAAATCTTGCTTGAGAGGAACTTCTTGATAGATTTATCATGAGAGATCTTAAGTGCTCCTTCAAAGGAGTTGATCTTTTCAACAAGATCACGCAATCGTAGCATGGTAGCTCCTATAGATTCACCATCGAGAGTTTCAAAGTGAGTGTAGGCATCTATGAGCTCAAGACAAGTAAAATTTTCATTCATGATAGTACTTACGGAGTTGCTAGATGAAGAGTTTGAAGAGTTGTTCATGTTAGTACTTGAATTCTCCGGTTTTGTGGCGTATAGGTAGCTTAGCAAGCAATTCTTCCATGAGCCACTACTTGACCTCGATGAAGAACTTGTCTCCATCACTCTCGATCACTTCTCAAAAGGTGGTTAAGCCCTAATTTGAGCACTTGGCTCTGATACCAGTTAAAAGGATCAAGTAATCAAGAAAGAGGGGGTTGAATCGAGCACTTACAATACTAGGCTAAATTCTTTCTCTTCTTATTTTCTAGCAAAACTAGCAACCAACTCCTAGCAAGTAAAGTCTAGTTAAGAGTAAAACAAGCAAAAAGACAACCTATCAAGTTAGTGAGCAATCTGGCACGAGAGCCACCAAGAGAAGCAACAAAACAACCTATCACAATACTCACAAAAAAGTAAATGCGGTAAGTAAAGAGAAGGGTGATAGAGATACTCAGCGATTTTTTCCAAGCCCTGAAACAATCGTTAAGAGCCGATGCCAAAAAGCTGTTTACTTTTTGCAGTCACCGGACTGTCCAGTGACTGGGACCACTAGACTGTCCAGTGACTTCTGGTCTCCAACTGGCAAAAAACATCCTCTTTGGAATAGAGTGACACCGAACTGTCCGATTCATACTATCATCGGACTGTCCGGTGAACTTTTCTTTTTGGACTTCTAGAGACACCCCTTCTGGACAGCTCCTCCGGGGCTCATCAAACTGTCCGGTCTCTGTCCAATGGACTGTCCAGTGACTTCTTTCTGATGACTCTAGAGAGCACCTCTTTGTGGACTTTGAGCTCCTGCACTCACCGGATTGTCCGGTGACTCTCGTCGGACTGTCTTGTGACTCTAGCTTCACTGCCTACAGTAAACATCTTCTCTGGATTCCTGGCTGCGACCCTCACCTGATTGTCCGGTGACACCGACGCACTGTCCGGTGATCTCTTCGACTATTGGAACTTAACTTCCTCAAGATATTCAAGATTTCGGCTGCAACTCTTGATATCTTCAAGCTTTCACTGATCACTTAAGTGCCTCAGAGAACCTAAAGGATCCACAGACTCTAATTCTTGTAAAACTAAGATGAGCGACCCGACCTCTCTTAATAGTACTAGTGTTTTCTATAGACTCAAAGCCTAAAAACTAAGCCACATATAGCTTTAGATCATCCTTAGCCTTGGACCAGCTCCCTCTTTGAAAATACGTTGGGGACTAGAACAAACCTTGAAGAAACGAACAAGTAGAAGTGTAGAATAGTGATGACAAACCTGCATCCAACGAGTTAGTTCATGGTTCTCATTCAATCACCAAAATCATTCATACCTTTGAGGGGCTTCAATGGTCATGAAGCTAACAATCTCTCTCTAGACTTCGTATCTTTTGGCTCACTGAACTATTTGGTGACCTTATCAGACTATCCGGTGACTCTTCTGTAGCTGCAAACTTTGTTGGCCAACTTTCTAAACAATGGACAACAGGGCCTCGCTATCCGTGGCAAAAATAGACTGCAAGCTAGCATGATAATTCTCATGTTGGAACAAAACTACATGAGGATCCTGCTTTATTAGGCCTTTATGGGTTCAATTTTCCCACTGCGCTGGGCGGAGCATGGAAGACATAATGGGTTGAGGTGGGTACTGAGCATGTCCCCATGGAGGCCCAAGAGAATCCAAAATAAATAAAAAGGTGGCGCATCCTCAAATATTCAGCCCACAGGCCCAATAATAAGTATATATATAGGGATCCCTTGAAAAGAAACCCTAACATAACCATTCCCCATCCTCGCCGCACTCCATCTACCTCTTTCAGCAGCACCACCATAGCTTCGATCCACTTTCCTCTTCATCGTCTCTGTCATTGCTCACACGGCGCGACGTCTACAGCACCCCAGAGAGGAACGAGGTCACTCGGGATAGGGCAAGGAGGTGAACAGAGCGTGCGAGCGAAGGAATTGGGCCTATCCCGATCTCTTCCAATCCCGAAGGTACTTTTGTTTTCCAAGATTACACTTTTTATCTATTTGAGGTGATTCAAAGTGATAATACGTTTCTTTTGATCCCAATTGTATACAGAATTAAGTACTAAATATATTTTTATTACCTTATCATTTAGTGAATTATGAACACCGTATATATATGTTAGCATTTATATGTATTTTAATTAAAATACATAAGTAATTATACTTTATCAATTTATTATATTTTGAGTCATATCGAAGTTGTTTTAGTCATCTAAAAGATATTTGTTATATAGTTCATTCTATTTCTAATGAAACCTTGTTAATTAGCTAATTAATTTTAGGAATCACTCCTTCCATACTTTGATCATACCTAGAATGGTTAGTAGTTCAAATCAAAGGAAGTGTTTTACAATCCTATTTAACTTATTACTTTACTAACAAGATCCTTATCTTTGTTTTCATCACAGCATGGATCTAGAGAAATCAAAAATGGCAAGAAAAGGTGACATACCTAGAGACATCATATATGCCTCGATCTTTCCTCGATTACCATACAAGTCGGTCATGCGAATGAAGTGTGTATCTGTGGATGAGCGTGACCAGATAACAGATGATTCCAGATTTGCTGCTAAACAGTCAATGTTATGCCCACCATGCCCTGCAATCATTTACATTGGTCAATCCAAAAAGGATTCTTCTGAGTACTTCATGGATATCCTTTCAACAACTTCTTACAGTGTGGGTGTTCCCTCATCAAGATTGGATTTCTTGGGTTACTCCATAGATCATACCCATTTCAATTTGCTTGGCTCTTCAAATGGCCTTCTCTGCATATGTTGCAAACTGTACAATATAGGCCCACTCACTCCAGCAACTACATTCCTGATTGTCAATCCAGCAACGCAGCAAAGCCAACCTATCCCTGGGGCTGCTCAACATCTTTTTTGGGGAAAGCCTGTAGGCCTTGTGTTTGATCCATGCGATCAACCTATAGGCAATGCACACAAATTTCAAATTATTGATGCAGTCCCATGTTCTGCTACTCATGACACTTTTCTGGAGTTTGGTTTTGACATCTTTTCCTCCAATACAGGTCAGTGGATCATGTCTGATACAACACTTAATGTGACAATAAGAAAGCCCAAGTATGGAAAATATGTTAAGGTGATATATACACGTGGCATCGTTTACTGGGAGTATGTTGAAGATTTAATTTGGTTTGATGCTACTATGAATATAGCAGGAGTATTGAAAATGCCTACTAAGAAGATAATGGAGTCTAAATATGAGGAGTGGGAACGCCACAGCATTGATGTATCTAGTAATGGTATGGTCATGTGTACAATTGTGAACAAGGACGGTTTGGAAATGTTTGAACTGAGAGTAAAAGGTGATCACTTTTGGGAGCTCAGACATAAGAAACAGTGGAAAGAAATTATGTCCATGAGTGGTGATGCATTTCAGTTTTGCCACTCAATGAAATTACGTAATGCATGGCAGCCAAAGATATTCTATGAGAAGTGGTCTGTGTGACCACTAGGATTAGAGAGTGGACAATATATTTATCTTGGAGTGAGGCGAAATTACAAGACATCAGATAGAGTGTTGTGTTATGACATGGAGACTGGCAAGGTAGAAGATATTGGAAAGGAATTGGGCAATGCGTTTGAGGAGAATTGTGCTTTTGGATACCGCAATAGCATGGCTGCTCTTCCACCCATTAATGTCCCAAATTCAGAAGATGGAATTTCTGGCAGCAAGCCTGGTGGCTAAATATTTGCACCCAATAATGTTGAAGCTTAATTCTTTTCTTTTCATGACTCGTCTATCTATTTAAATCAATGTCATTTCAAGACTCTGAGAATGATGTAGTTTTCTGGGTAAAAGGTTCATTGTGATGGCTGGTTTTTGTCGTTATACCAATTTTTATGTCCAGGATGATGTATGACATTGTTATGTATTCATGGAATATTCAAACTTTGGTATTGTGTTCATAATTCTAGTTCTAAGTATTGTGCGACCAAGGAATGCAGATTGTTCTAGTGGCTTAAACAAAAAAAAAACATTTTGTCAGTTACATAGGCAGCAGAACGAAGGTCTGACATAGCGGCTAATAATTTGATCATTTTTATAATCTAATTGCCTTTTATTACAATGAAGCAAGTGAGCTAAGTGATCATAGATTCTATGTAAGTATGTTATGCAATGTTGGCCTTGATTAAATGATTATTTGTATCAGCATAGTTGATTAGGTCAACTGAACAAGCGAAGCTATGTTAGGACTACAAACTTATGAAATAAAGCAACATAATTCCCAGAATTATGTATTTAAATGAAGGGTGAAATTAGCCAACCGTGATGGTAAACCCTACCACATCTAGGTGGCCACAAACTCTAGGTCTTGTATGATGCTACTACAGCTCAATATATTTCGAGTAATCCAAGTCAGAGGGAAGTAATTTGGAAACATGGTTGGCCAACTTTCTACTCAATGGACAACAGGACCTTGCTATCCGTGGCAAAAATAGACTGCAAGCTAGCGCGATAATTCTCATGTTGGAACAAAACTACATGAGGATTCTGCTTTATTAGGCCTTTATGGGTTCAATTTTCCCACTGCGCTGGGCGGAGCATAGAAGACATAATGGGTTGAGGTGGGTACTGAGCATGCCCCATGGAGGCCCAAGAGAATCCAAAATAAATAAAAAAGTGGCGCATCCTCAAATATTCAGCCCACAGGCCCAATAATAAGTATATATATAGGGATCCCTTGAAAAGAAACCCTAACATAACCATTCCCCTTCCTCGCCGCACTCCATCTACCTCTTTCAGCGGCACCACCATAGCTTCGATCCACTTTCCTCTTCATCGTCTCTGTCATTGCTCACACGGCACGACATCTACAGCACCCCAGACAGGAATAAGGTCGCTCGGGATAGGGCAAGGAGGTGAACAGAGCGTGCGAGCGAAGGAATTGGGCCTATCCCGATCTCTTCCAATCCCAAAGGTACTTTTGTTTTCCAAGATCACACTTTTTATCTATTTGAGGCGATTCAAAGTGATAAGTACGTTTCTTTCGATCCCAATTGTATACAGAATTAAGTACTAAATATATTTTTATTACCTTATCATTTAGTGAATTATGAGCACCGTATATATATGTTAGCACTTATATGTATTTTAATTAAAATACATAAGTAAGTATACTTTTTATCAATTTATTATATTTTGAGTCGTATCGAAGTTGTTTTGGTCATCTAAAAGATATTTGTTATATAGTTCGTTCTATTTCTAAGTATTGTGTGACCAAGGAATGCAGATTGTTCTAGTGGCTTAAACAAAAAACAAACATTTTGTCAGTTACATAGGTAGCAGAATGAAGGTCAGATATAGCGGCTAATAATTTGATCATCTGTATAATCTAATTGCCTTTTATTACAATGAAGCAAGTGAGCTAACTGATCATAGATTCTATGTAAGTATGTGGTCCAATGTTTGCCTTGATTAAATGATTATTTGTATCAGCATAGTCAACTGAACAATTGAAGCTACTGTTGGACTACAAACTTATGGAAATACATGCCAAAAAGCAACATAATTCCCAGATTTATGTATTTAAATGAAGGGTGAAATTAGCCAACTGTGATGGTAAACCCTGCCATATCTAGGTGGCCACAAACTCTAGGTCTTGTATGACGCTACTACAGCTCAATATATTTTGATTAATCCAAGTCAGAGGGAAGTAATTTGGAAAAAAAGGTTGGCAAACTTTCTGCACAATGCACAACAGGGCCTCGCTATCTGTTTGCAAAAATAGACTGCAAGCTAGTGTGATAATTTCCATGTTGGAACAAAACTACATGAGGATCCTGCTTTATTAGGCCTTTACGGATTCAATTTTCCCCACTGCACTGGGCGGAGCTTGGAAGACATAATGGGTTGAGGTGGGTACTGAGCATGCCCCATAGAGGCCCAAGAGAATCCAAAATAAATAAAAAAGTGGCGCATCTCAAATATATATATATATCCCCTGAAAAGAAATCCTAACATAACCATTCCTCTTCCTCACTGCGCTTTATCTACCTCTTCTGGCAGCGCCACCATAGCTTCGATCCACTTTCCTCTTCATCATCTCTGTCATTGCTCACATGACGCGACGTCTACGGCACCCCAGAGAGGAACGAGGTCGCTCAGGATAGGGCAAGGACGTGAACAGAGCATGCGAACGAATGAATTGGACCTATCCCGATCTCTTCCAATCCTGAAGATACTTTTGTTTTCCAAGATCACACTTTTTTGTCTATATGAGGCGATTCAAAGTGATAGTACGTTTCTTTAGATCCCAATTGTATACAGAATTAAGAACTAAAGATGTTTTTATTACCTTAACATTTAGTGAATTATGAAGACAGTATATATACGTTAGCATATATATGTATTTTAATTAAAATGCACAAGTAATTTTACATTTATGATATTTGTTATGTAGTTTGTTCTATTTCTAATGAAGCCTTGTTAATTAGTTAATTAATTTTTGGCATCAGTCCTTCCATACTTTGATCATACCTAGAATGGTCAGTAGTTCAAATCACAGGAAGTATTTTATAATCATACTTAACTGATTACTTTATTAACAATATCCTTATCTTGGTTTTCATCACAGCATGGATCAAGAGAAATAAAAAATGGCAAGAAATGGTGACATACCTAGAGACATCATATATGCCTTGATCTTTTCCTCGATTACCATACAAGTCGGTCGTGCGAATGAAGTGTGTATCTGTGAATGATCGTGACCAGATAACAGATGATTCCAGATTTGCTACTAAACAGTCAATGTTATGCCCGCCATGCCCTGCAATCATTTACATTGGTCGATCCAAAAAGGATTCTTCTGAGTACTTCATGGTCATCCTTTCAACAACTTCTTACAGTGTGGGTGTTCCCTCATCAAGGTTGGATTTCTTGGGTTACTTCATAGATCGTACCCATTTCGATTTGCTTGGCTCTTCAAATGGCCTTCTCTGCATATGCTGCAAACCGTACAAATAGGCCCACGCACTCCAGCAAATAGATTCCTGATTGTCAATCCAGCAACACAGCAAAGACAACCCATCCATCAGGCTGCTCAACATCCTTTTTGGGGAGAGTCTGTAGGCCTTGTGTTTGATCCATGCGATCAACCTATACGCTCAAAACACCACAGGTCGTGTCCTGGAGTAGGCTGGGGCTCGCAGCAGGGGGCCGGTTCAAGGGGTAGTAGGTGATCATGTGGCGCGGGTTGCAGGCGTTAAAGCACAGTATCACTGTGTTTGAAGCTTGATGCATGCCGGAGCTGGTAAAATGTGGGGTGGAGTCATTGGTTGACGAATGGACGGTGTGGACTGCTGGATCTGCTGCAAATTCATGGTAGTGCGGTACTGCATAGTGGGCTGATGTTGCGGCTTCGGAAACTTCCTGAACTTTGAACGCTGATACCCATCCTGCTTGTCCGGACTTCTGTGCTTGAAATTTATGTTTCCTCTCCGCATCCAGTCTAGCACGGGCCTTCTCAAGATGTATAGCTTTATTCATCATGGTATTGAAATCCGGGAAGGTGTGAGTCACTTGCTGTGTTTGCATCACTTGATGATTGAGCCCATGAGGGAAGCAATCTTGCTTCTTTCGGTCAGTGTCCACTTCCCTAGTGCATAATGAGCCAGCTTTATAAATTTCTTGATGTACTGGTTCACCGTCATGGAGACTTGCTTCCAGGCTCAGAATTTGTCCACCTTCATTTTCAGCATTCCATCCGGGATATGGTAAGCACAGAAAGCTTGCTGAAATTCGTGCCACCCTATGGCTGCAAGGACGGTGACGGTTCCCGATAACTGTCTCCCATTCACCGGCTGCCCCAATGTCACACCCTCAAAACTTCAATCTTTTACAATTAAGAAGATTCACTTTACTTCATTAATTATCTTCCATAAGAGTTTCAAATTGGGAAAGAAAAAAAACCCTCGCCATTGCAGAAACGAGCTGACCTGAAAATTTTGGAAATTACTAAACAATTACTGAGGTCTGCCAATGTGTTGCTTTTATCCGTCGTTTTGATTCTTTGAGTTCTGGACTTTTGATTCAGTTTTACCTGTTTGAAGTCTTCTTTTGAATCCCCGAGTGTTTGCTCCCATCTAAACCCAGAAGTTCTTTCCCCGATCCGTTTCCGCGTGTGTCCAACGCCGTCGACACGGGGCAGACCGTGTGTCCTTGGTGACCGTCTCCGCTGGTGCCCGAACACTGTGGACATGGGCCGGACCGCGAGTCCCTAGTGGCCGCCTTTGCCGGTGCCCGAACTCTGGGAACATGGGCCAAACCATGTGTCCCCGAGAATGCCTTCGCCCGTGACCGAGCACCGTGGACACGGGCCTAACCATGTGTCCCCGAGAATGCCTTCGCCGGTGACCGAGCACCATGGACACGGGCCGAATCATGTGTCCCTGAGAATGCCTTCACGGTGACCGAGCACTGTGGACACGGGCCGGACCATGTGTCCCCCGAGACTGCCTCTGCCGGCACCCGATCGGCTGGGACATGGGTCTTTGCGCGTGTCCAACGGCCAGGTCACGGGCAGAGCGGCACCATTCTCCTGTTCCGCTCCTCTATTCCACCTCCCCTGCTTCGCCCCAAGGCCAGCTCGCCCACTATCCGACCACCAGAGCGCTGGTCAGGCCGCACCTTCCACCTAGGCGCCTCCCTCACGGCCACGCCGCGCCCCGGCCGTCATTGCCGGCCGAAATCCAACCAAATCCTCGCACGTCGCTATCACTCGCACAGCCACTCCGTCTGCCGCCCTCATAACACCAGAGCATGCCTCCACCTGCTGCAGAATCGTGCCAGCTGGATGCCTGCGCGATGCGCATCGTCGAACTCCGTCAGAACAGCGTGAAATCCCCGGCCAACTACTCCCTCACCGGCGAGTTACTCCTCATACACTGCAGCTTCCATGTGGCGGCCGCCGTTCAATTGGATTCGCCTCCTGCTTAGTCCCGTTGCCATAACCGCGGTGCGATTATCACCTGTCGCCCGCAGCAACAGCTCATCTCAGCGCCGCGCCGTGCGCCCATCACCCGGAAATAAGTACTGGCATGGCTGCCAGCTGCCCCTGCACGCTCCGGGCAGAGAGATACGCAAATCGGTGCGGAATCTCGCTGTAACGCCGCCGTCGGAGCGGACGGTGCGTGTTCCAGCTGCCTAGCTGCACCGGTCGCTCCTAGGTGTAAAAGGGAGGGTCACAGTGTCTGTTAGCCCCTGCTGCGCCGCTCCATTGCCGAGGTTACCCCTGTCTCCCTCTCCCTGACCGCAATTCCGCAGTTTCCCCCTTTCTTCCCCAAACCTGGCCGCCGCCGGCCAACCTCAAATTCATGAGACCCGGTGGCATTTCGACTCTGCACCACCGCTCCACAGTGCCACCACCCACCACCGAAGCCGCCCGTTAACACAATGGTGCCGCCGTGCGCTCCCCTTGACCGCGCGACGAGCACAGCCACAAGCCGCCGCACAGCTCACGGCGCCTGCCTCGCCGGTGCCACTGTCGGCCTGGGTGACACCCACGTTGCGGTTCACGGTGCCTTGGTGCTGCCCACACACCTAAGAATGGGTTGCCTCTTGGTGCCCCGTGTCTGTTCCTCCGGGCGTCGCCGTACGCACGTCTCCGACGAGCCGCGAACCTAGCTCAGCTCATCGACCGGTAGCGAGAGCTCGCCACCGACCGGGCCAGACGGCGAGCGTTCCTGCTGCCTAGCCGCACTAGTAGCTCCTAAGTATAAAAGGGAGGGTTGCAGTGTCCGTTAGCCCCTGCTGCGCCGCTCCATTTCCGAGGTTACCCTCGTCTCCCTCTCCCTGACTGCAATTCCGCAGTTTTCCCCTTTCTTCCCCAAACCCGGCCACCGCCGACCATCCTCGAATTCGCGAGACCTGGTGGTATTCCGACCCTGCACCACCGCTCCACGGCGCTACCACCCACCACCGAAGCCGCCCGTTAGTGAACTGGTGCCGCCGCGAGTTCCCCTTGACCACGCGACGTGCACCGCCACAGGCCGCCGCACGGCTCACGGTGCCAGACTTGCCGGCACCACCGTCGGCCTGGGTGAGACCCACGTTGCGTTCATGGTGCCTCGGTGCCGCTCACACACCTAAGAATGGGCCCGTCTCTTGGCGCCACGAACCTAGCTCAGCTCACCGACCGGTCGCGGCGAGCTCGCCGCCGACCGCACCGTCCCTCGCTCGCCGAGGCACACCTTCCCCGCGACCGTCGGAGCAGTGCCGGTGAAAACTCTGGCGAGGTGCTGCCGCGCAACCGCACCACCACCATTTGGACGGTCGGGAAATAGCCGACCGGTGGCTGTTAGGCCCACCTGGCGGCTACCCACACACACATACACACACACTCAACCCCTCTGCGCGCCATGCACACACACAACCCTGCTGGGCCCGCCTGTCCGCCACCAGCAATAGAGTAAGAAAAGGCTTTTGCCACATTAGCCGTGCCACAACCTTGCCCAGACCACTGTCAAATGCAATTAGAAATTTCCAAAATTCCTCAGAAATTCACACTAGCACAGGAGCACTCTAATATGAATAATTTTTTTCCATACAAAACCTCCAGCACTGCTTTTGGTTCTGAAAAACACCCCATCACTTAGTAGGGAAAAAAATCACAAACTGGTCCTGGACACATTGTTTTGTTCACTGCCACCTCACCACAACTCCATTTCCAGCGACCCTTGTATCATTAGAATCGTTATCGCAGGCCCTCTCATCTGAAGCCTTTCATTTTTTTTCCAGTGCTAATGTTACTCGTGAATTTTTTTTCTTCTTACGAGTCCTTTTATTACCCTTTTTTGGTAAGCTTAATTATCCATATGTCACGTGTAGTTGACGGGGAGCTCGAGGAGGAAGGAGACACAGATTCTGAGTATGAGGAGAAGACCGAGGACGCCTCTGAAGGCAAGTTCTAACATCTTTGACCATATTGCACCCATATTTGCTTGTGCACCTATAGGGCCTATTGCTTGCATATGCATTTTCTTACCGTATGTTAAAACCATTGTGTAGGTAATGATCCTATTTGTTATTTCGTATTTATATTAATGTCACCTCTTTGCTATCATTAATTGAATTAGCACCTCGATAACCTATTGACAACCTACACCCTTCATAACTGTAGGATTTCATTGTTAAATTCTTTTAATGAATGGAAAGTTGCCTTGATACTAGAATGCTTAGGGACCCTTCTGCTTTGCAAAGCATCGTCACACCATATACTTATATATCATCTTACAAAAGGCGTTAAAATGTGTTTGGTGGTGTGAGTAAAATAAAATGGGAGGGGACTAGTGCAACTTGTGTTAGGAGGAGAAGGGTGTTTTTGGATGGGGGGGTGAGACTCAGAAATGGTGATGGTGTCAAGTGTTAAGCTTCGTTCTGGTCCACCTGTTGTGAACGAGTCGTCGCCCTGCCATATAAGGACCGTTCTTAGGATCTCAACATAGTGATTTTGTGCAACAACAAAATCTGTTATGGGCAGGACTTAGCCTAATCACAGAGTAAGCCACATTGAGCCGCCTATGAGCAAGTAGGACACAAGTGGTCTGGAAAGGACGTGGGTTCTCCAATGGCCCAGCTCGATATAAGTAATAGCCAGCGTTGTGGGATCGTAATGCCCATAGATTTAGCACCTAATATATTAAAGTCCCAACGAAAAGGGGACCAGGAAAAGACGAGGGCCATTGAAATGCCCTGCGATCCAGCTCCGAGAACGTACAAAAATCACGTCGTCGGGACTTGGAACCTCCCGATGGATGATGCCCCTGAACCATCTTGCAGTGGATTCTATGGTAAACTTGGATGGTTATGTTGAACGTTATGCAATTCTGTCGCGCAAGAAGAGCATAACCTGTGAAAACAGTGTACAACATCTGCAAAGTGTAAAATCTCTTCGAAATGGCTGTTGTCACGGTATTGATACACTATAGCTTGGGCTCTCTTTGATTAGTCTATATTATCCTTGTTGGACTGAGTGGGTTTAGGTGTCCATGTTTTAGAACGTGATGACAGTGAGCTACGGGCGGGTACGGTTGCGTGCCAGAGCCCAAATTAAAATTTGAGAACTGTTAAAAGAGTCAAATCTGTCCTCTGGTCGACACTACTAAAATATGATTAGGAGATAGATAAAAATTTTACTTCTCACTGTTTGAAAGCTATCCTGTAGAGAACCTTGCATCAAAAATTTGCTTTATACTAACAGAAACCATGGCCATGCCTTGATCTGATCATTATGCATTCTCCATGAACCCATGGTAACGTTAGATCTTGTTGAGTACTTTAAGTACTCACTCCCCCCTCCCCCACTTTCTGAAAGTTTCTCTAGATGAAGAGGAAGAAGATGAAGCTACCGAGTGTGACGAGTAGACGCCTCGCCCTTTGCTCAAGTTGTCGGTGTTTGTGCTGAACCATTTTTATTGTATGAACAAGAGTTGCTGTAGACAACTCCTTGGCTTGTAACCTAAAGACTTGTATGCTGGACTTGTTCGCTTGGACCAACTATGTAATATTTCCGTATGAGCAATGTTATCGCTTTGGTTTTGTATGCCATAATCTGATTCTGGAATCGGTACAGTAAGCACTACGTACTCCGCACTTCGGGGTATGATACCCAAAAAGTTGATGTGCAACAAGCATCACCTTCTTATGGTCATTGGCTTCCACAATACTGAGCTTTTTTATCTGTTTTACAAAAAGTTCAAATCTTATCTGAAATTATGTACAGAGGATGGATTTTGGTACCTTATACACTGGCTAACGATGTCAATATACTGCTTTCTAACTTAGAGCTTTTCCATTACAAAATTGACTGGCCGTTCCCTAGTTTTTTCTTGTGTTTGGCAAGACATCATCTTCATGGTGGCCAACTGGGCATTGCATGTTTCGGAATCAAAATACAGAGACAATCCAATTAGGCATCCAAAAATACACAACTCAAAAAAATAAATGAACCAGGCAACTAAAGAAGCTTAAGTATTATGAGCCACGATCGTCAACCATATTTATAGCAAATATAAAAACAATTTCACCACGTATCACAAGTTTAATTATATGATTGCGATCAATCCAACGCCCCAGTTACATAGTCCAATGTAAGGCATTTTTATCTCGCTAGCTGAGTGCACGAAGTACTAGGTCCTGCAGCTAGCTGCACTACCCAAACTGACCTTTTTGTTTAGGGAAAATTGAATTCTCCACACTGAAAGATGCTTCTTTTAGAAATTTACCATTAAAAAATTGGGAAAATTGGATTCACAACACCGAAAAATTCAGCTTTTAAAAATTTACCACTAAAAAATTTTGTACACTTTAATACCAACAAAGTTTCTCAGTTAAGAAATATACTACTCAGTGATGTTTTCCATCCATTCCTGTTTTCTTCTTTGTTAAAGCAAACAAGGAGCGGCAGATCCAGCAGCAGTCACGC
>BCLH01002252.1:3089-14586 GCA_001602315.1 Zoysia pacifica
CGGGAGAAGATGCCGCTGGGCGATGGCTCCCGCACACAGCGCGCCCCGCGCGCGGCCAGGTCAGCACGGCTGCGGGCTTTGTCTGCCTGGTGAGTGGTGGCCGGATCGCAGTCGGATCTAGTATCGGTTTCGTCGCGCGCAAAATTCCTTCTGCATCACCTTTCCAAATGTGCTGCTGCCAGGAACCGTGAGTTTGCGGCGCAGGGGGCTAACGGGTTGGTCAACGAGCTCTCGGCTCTCCTGACTCACTGACCTGGTGGTTGAAGCCCCGCCAACAGCCCGCTGGCAATGCGAATTTCGGCCTCAGAATATTCCGAGGTTTTTCCCTGGGTGGAGATCTGCGATTATATAAAGAGGTCGCTCAATCCTCGCGGGCGCTTGAGGACGCAGATCTGGATCCCCATGCCCTCCCGTGCCGCGTGCGTGGCGGTGCTGCTGCCCATGGCCCAGTTCGAATCAGCTGGCTGCAGCGGCTGCTGTGGTGTGGTTGTGGGTTTTACATTAATTTTTACTGTATCAAAAAAAAATCTACAGTAAAACACACAGCCACAATAAGCCGCAGCTCAGAGATCTGAACGGGCCCTATGTGAACCAGCCATTTTAACACGAGGTATTATTACGCGACGTGGCGCGGCCAGTGGAGTCATGTCTTCTTGGGTTGGAGCCCAGATGAGCTCAGCCTTTGTGAAATATAACCAGCCTTGTTTTCGCGGCCCGGCCCAGCCGAAGCCTACCAACTAACATCTTATGAATCACTTAACTCGGTGGTATTTAAGGGCCTGAAAATGCCGTTGAACACTATAGCACTTTGCTGTTGCATTATTTTTTGTTTATTGTGGACCATGGCGCAGCGGTTTTGTAACGTGCACTAGTGGTTAACAAAGGGGCAAAACGGATGGCTGCGAAGCAGGTAATCTTCCCAGAGAGAATAAGAAATTATCGATTAGATGGACTTCTCCGCCGCCGTCTTTCACTGTCAAAGGGTTTTCAGTCGTTTGCTCTGAAGAAGAGCCGTGGCTGGGTCTGCAGACTGTTTATTTCCATAATTAGCTGTTCTGAAACAGTCATTCTTTCGTTATTGTAAACGGGTCGCTGGCTGATACAAGAAGGATAAGCACGTCTGTCCTTTTTTTTCTTTTTTCTGTTATAATAAAAGCCAGTTCTGAACAGCTCGATAATTCCCTGGGCACTGTGACGCCGCTCCGAGTCGGAGCGTGGGCCGCCGAAGATTTTTCTTTTCTGTACGGGATGGGCCCCGCATTGTCATGGACTGGTAACGGCAGTGCCGTTTCCCCTCTCCTTCCTCGTCGCTCCTCTCTCGGATTTGGTTTCTCCCCCAAGTTCTCTTCCATTCCCCCATCGAAATCTGCAGCGTCTCCTCGTCGTAGACGCGACGCTCCGGCCACACCACAGCAATTTTAGGCTCGGCCTTCCTCCAACGCTACCGGCGCTGCGCTGGCGTTGAGCAGGGACTGGAGATCCATCCGGACTCGGATTTCGTCGCTCGTTGGTGGTGAGTACTCTGTGCCTCGCTTGGATTTCGTCCCTTGTTGCTGGTCAGCCCCCTACCTTGCTTATTATAGGTTGTGGAGGGTACGCCATGTTCCCTGTGTGTCTGTGTGTGTGTGTGGGGGGGGGGGGGGGGGGATCTCCTCCTTCATTTGCGTAGATGGGGAACAAATCCGGATTACCATTTGCTGTTAGTAAGTTGCAGATTTGTCAGCTGCGTAGTAGAAATCGTCCGCTTCAGCTGATATCGCAGGTCGTAATCCAGGTGTGGGTACATTTGTTTGAAGACAAAAATGGGTCTACCAAACCCCCATCCCCGTTTAAAGCTTGCTTTGCTCCGGAGTTTTGATGTGCATCTGTATGCTCATAGATGAACGCTATGACGTGGAAGTTAATTTACTCGATCTCTACCTCTGACTCGACAATGAGATGTATGAGGTATTTCTGTCTGAGGAGGGTACAAGTGAGACTACATGTCTATGATTGGGTTCACGATCTATATGTGAACTTAATTATTTACTCTGCATACGGCTTGCTGTATCATACTTTTATGATCTTTGTTAACGTTTTGCGTTATGATGAAGTTCTTGTATAATCTACTTATGTTATCCTCTGTAAACTTTGTATTTTTTTTTGGAAGCATTTGATCTAATTCTGCTTGCATTTGCTCATATCAGGTACATTTGTGAGAATGGGGGTTTATCTTAGTACTCCAAAAACGGAGAAGCTATCTGAAGATGGGGAAAACGATAAACTTAAATTTGGACTTTCATCTATGCAAGGGTGGCGTGCAACTATGGAAGATGCTGTGAGTGTTTATTTATCCATTATCATTGCTCAATTTCTTCTGTTACCTCACCATATTCTCAAGATATGCTGAATTGATAATGCTTTGAAATTCATTAAACGTGTTTGACATTTGAATGAAAGATAGCCAATGTTTTAACATTGAAATCTGGGACGAACTAACAAAGCACAATATGGATATGCAGCATATCAGTAAATGAGAAGCTAGAATTGGCTGTTTTAGCATTTTAGCATAGGACTAATACAATCAGTGACATACTTTAGTGGCATCTTTTAAGAGGATGAAATCTCATCAATTTTTAATAAGTTATGAGTGTTCTGCTAAATCTGTTGCATAATCTGTGTAATTTTCCAGCACTCAGCTGTGCTAGATCTTGACAATGACACAGCATTCTTTGGTGTTTTTGATGGACATGGAGGTAAATTTATTGCAAACAACTGTGAACTTTCAACGTTAATAATCTTTTCCACATCGTACCAAAACAGGATGTTTACTTTCCTCATATTGCCTCCATGTCTCAGGAAAAGTGGTAGCCAAATTCTGTGCAAAATATCTGCCCCGAGAAGTTGTTAATAGTGAAGCTTATGCATCTGGTGACTTAGGCACTGCTGTCCAGAGAGCTTTCTTCAGGTATGGCGAACTTCTGGTCTGTTAGCATGACTTGTTTTTCCAATTATCCACTATTATTTTCTCTGAGCAAGATGAGGTGAACAGAACTTCTGACTGCATTTGTTTCAGGATGGATGAGATGATGCGGGGTCAAAGAGGCTGGCGGGAACTACAAGCTCTTGGAGACAAAATAAACCAGTTTACTGGCATGATAGAAGGTTTAATTTGGTCTCCAAGAGGAAATGATTCAAATGATGAACATGATGATTGGGCTTTTGAGGAGGTACTTGTGCAACTGGCATGAACGCTCAGTCTCCTCTGTTTCTTTAAGTAGATGAGAAGAGAAAACATTATCTGCGTTCCTGTTTAGCTGGCACAAACATTAGTTTTCTTTCTGAAAATTTTGCACTACTATCGTTTAGTTTCCTCTCTTGAATCCATTCATTACTGAAAACATGCCTCAGGCTTATGGTTTTTCTTAAGTAGACATGCAGCACTGATTGTTTAAGGCCTGAAAAACATACACTGTACGTAATGGTGACTCTTGAAAACTGAATTTCAGCTTTGTTGGACATTACATTTTGTTGTTTTTCTGGCTGCAACTTTATTCTTTGCTCATTCCTCTTTATAACAATGTTAGAATTGAACATTCTGGCAACTCAGGAAGTCTTACAGCAATTTCTTTTTTCAGGGACCACACTCTGATTTTACTGGACCAAACTGTGGAAGTACAGCATGTGTAGCAATTATTAGGGACAGGCAACTTGTCGTGGCAAACGCTGGTGATTCCCGCTGTATTATTTCACGGAATGGTCAGGTCGGTCGAACTTGCTATTACTTATGTCAGTTCATGCAGAATGATTTACATGTGTTCAATTAATTGTTTTCTTCTTTTCACATTATACAGGCATACAATTTGTCCAGAGACCACAAACCTGAGCTTGAGGCAGAGAGAGAAAGGATACAAAGTGCAGGGGGCTACATCCAAATGGGACGTGTAAATGGAACATTAAACTTGTCAAGAGCAATCGGTATGCTATTTTTACTTGTTTTTTTTGTTCATACCTTGGCCTTACATGATAGCTTACATTTGTAAATATGTTCTTAGGAGACATGGAGTTTAAACAGAACAAGTTCTTGACCCCTGATAAGCAGATTTTGACTGCAAACCCTGACATAAACATTGTAAGCAATTTTTCTACACTTTCGTTGCATTCCTTCAGCTGAAAATAGCCTTTTATTTGCCTATGCATTACATTTTATTTTCGGTAGTTATCATAAATTAATATTTTCTACAGGTGGAGCTTTCTGATGATGATGATTTTCTTGTTTTGGCATGTGATGGCATTTGGTAAATTACTCTCTATTAATAAAGCTTGGTGATTGAATTGCCTTATTTAGTTTTAGCACACTTCATTCAGGGAAGCTGCAAGCTATTTTGAGCCTATTTCCCTACTTTAGTTAAAGTTTATGGCTTAAGGCTGACGATTGTTTGTGTCAAAAGTAACAACCATTTATACTTTTAACTATTAGGGATTGCATGTCAAGCCAACAGCTGGTTGATTTCATCCATGAACGTATAAACACAGTGAGTATGAAGTTCTTTAATGCTATCTCCAGTTATCTTGTTGTTTACCATTGGTAATGGAAAGAAATACAAATTGCAAATGCAGGAGGCAAGCCTTTCTGCAGTATGTGAAACAGTGCTCGATAGATGTCTGGCTCCATCAACATTAGGTGGAGAGGGTTGTGATAACATGACAATGATCCTGGTGCAGTTCAAGAAACCGAACTCTCAGAACAAGGAAGCCAATGATATAGAACAGTTAGCAGCAGAGAAACAACACATTGAGACTAGGTGAGATGCTGTAGCCGTATCCCTGTTGCTGATCTGTAGTTCGTCCGTGCGTGTTAACCCCAACTTTTCTGGTCAGTGTGGCTGAGGAGAATGGCTCGTGATGTCTGTGTCCAGAAGAAACGAGTCTTAAATCAAGCCTAATGGTTTCACCTGGCTGACACAGGTGTATGATGTTGCAGTGTACATATTAGCCGTTGTTCAATCGGCGAAAGCCATTTTTTGTTCCAGTGTTGCCTGTAGCTGAAATTGTTGTTTCTTCCCGGGTTGTGGTTTTGACAATTATCAATATCCTAATTGTACATTTGGGTGGAAATAAATATTACAAAGTTCATGTTGTGCCCCGTTTTTCTCGCAATCGTATCAAGTGTTATCTGTACACAGCAAACTCCTATCTGCAGAATCTGCTTGGAAGCCTTGGAATTTCTGCATTATGGAGGCATCACCGCAAACGTCAGTGACAGATCCCTGCAGGTGATTCCTAACGCTCTGCAAGCTGTTTGCCCTTATCGTCACCAACCGCAGCGACAAAAGCCGGGCCACCCCGTACGGCGTCTTGATCCCGCCGCCGCAGCAGCAGGGCAGCGCAGCAACGTGCACAGTGCAGTGCGCTGCTCAAAAAGCCGCAAGGTTCGCAATATCCCGCTGCCTCCACTACCATGGAATTCCGCTTACGATCAGGCGACGGCACGCCGCGCAGCTCCTCGTCCCGGATACCCCGCACCCGCGGCGGGGGCTTCACGCCGCGAGGTAAGCACCGGCAGACAGGGTTCAACCCTCTCCATCCAGCGCACGGCTCTGACTGATAGTGACAGTCTCCGCTCCTGCACAGCTGTACCCGGGCCCTTACACGGTCAGCCTCCGCCGCCGCCGCCGCCGCAAGTAGAGTGGGAAGCGGCGGCGCGGCGCGAATGGATCTTCCGCGAGGAGGTGGAGCGACGGCTCATCGAGGAGGAGGTCTGCCGCGAGCTCGCCCTCGCGCGCGCCCGGCTCCACGGCGGATTCGGTCTTGAACCGTTCTTCAGGCCCGACAGCCCCTTTGTGCCGCGACCGCCAGGTCCGTTATTCGGGCCTGACGTCCACTTCATGCCACCGCCGAGGCCGCCACCAATGCCGGCCGGCATGCACCCGAACAGGCCGCTGCCAGCTTCATTCGGACCGTGGCAGAGGCCTGCGCCTCGCCGGCGCTCGGGATTTGATCAACGGAAGCTCCTCGGTGAGGCGAGGAGGATGCCCCTGCCGCCGCCAAAGCCAAAGCTTAAGCTCGAGCCGCTCAAGGTCGAGCCCAGCGAGAGCTCCAAGGTCCGTGCGCGCTACCGTTGCAATTTCGATTGTTTGTCCAGGAGATGGTTACAGTAGCAGAAATACATGTTTCGTAGGAGTACAATTTTACCATAGCATGCTAGTATTTACTACGGAGTTTACATATGCATGGACAATTTTACTAATGTTTCCAGTAAAAGTTTACTTCCAGGCTGTTCCATCTGAGACGGAGATTACTAAAGTGACGAATAAGGGAGATGCCATTGCTGTTACAGATGAATCAACACCTTCATCAGAGGTGAAAATTTCGAGTGCGAAGAGGAAGGCAGATGTGATTGGTGCAACTACTCAGCTAACAAAATTACAAAAGGCAGCTGGGGACTGGAGCTGTGCATTATGTCAAGTGCGTGCAACTAGTGAGGTAAGTTTGAATACACACATTGAAGGGAAAAAACATAAGGCAAAGCTGGCACGGTCTGGTGCCATCAAGGTGATCAGTGGTGAAGAAAGTGGCTTTCAGGTAGCCACGAGGAATAAGGATGATGCAGGCCCTGGTGATACATCTAGGAAAATATGTATTTTAGTTGATGGAGTAATGCATGAAATTCTTCAGAAAAGCAACTACCTGTGGTGTGAGCGCTGCAGGATTAGGTGTGAGAGCAATATCACCATGGCTGACCATCTGCGGGGCAAAAGGCATAGTGATCTGAATAAAGTTTGGAAGTCAATAAAGGCAGTGAGATTGAAGAAAAACATTATTGAAGATTCAGCTGCTACATGCATGAGAAAAGTAAATGAAAACGACCCTATTCAAATTCCTGAGGAAGAAATGAAGGAAGGCTCATGCATGGCCAGTGAAATAAATGAAAATGGTCCTGATGGAACTCATGCGGTGACAAAGAAGGAAACGACTGAAATGGGCAAAGAAATAAATGCAAGTTTTTCCGAAACTCCAGTGGAAATCAAGAAGGAAGACACTGATATTGAAAGTGAAATAAATAAAAATGCTCTTATTCTGATTCCCATGGAAAAACAAGCATGAAAATGCTGACATGGCAAGTGAGGTAAAATGAAAAAGTGGCTATTATTGAAGTTCCTATTGATTTCAAGCTTGAAGGAACTGATATGGTCATGGATGTAAACTGACATGGCTCTACTGATATCTAGCAGCGAGAGACATGAAAGAAGGTTCAGCTGTGGCCATGGAAATAAATGAAAATTTTCTCTTAAATTCTCATGGAACAATTATTGAAGTTCCTATTGATTTCAAGCTTGAAGGAACTGATATGGTCATGGATGTAAACTGACATGGCTCTACTGAAATCTAGCAGCGAGAGACATGAAAGAAGGTTCAGCTGTGGCCATGGTAATAAATGAAAATTTTCTCTTAAATTCTCATGGAACTGAAGGCTCAGCATGTTTCGGAGCTGAAGTGGATTATTAGTTCTGACGGTGAATGTCGGCTCATATTCGGTGGTACTGGTACCTGTCTTCAAGTTTCAAATGAGGTTGACTCATCAGTGCACAGCAGGTGTCTCGTCTATGCTCCTGCTTAAACCTTCACCTGACGGTGTTCTATAATGGTATGCTCCTTGTTTATCTTTGGCCGTTTGTATTCTTGCTTGTCCTGTTTAGAATCTGACACTTGTACAGTTTCGACATGTATGTAACTGTATTTTTGGGACCCCTCGCAGCTTTTTCCTCGCTAAATGTTTGAAGGTCCATCTAATCGAATAGAACAAGGAGTTATGATTATGGTTACTCCTCAAGTTAGGCACGTAACACAGCTTCGCTATGGCCATGGAAGCCGTAGATGGATTACGTTACAACAAAGAACTTAGGTATTATACAGCAACAGCTCAGTACAGATTACAGAAGCCACCGCCATATACGGCAACAAGTTCTGAAGTCCAAGGAGAACAGAGCAATGTTTCAGGCTTTCAGGTGCGTCAGGGTACAGCATAAGCTTCTGGAGGTGATCATCCATCTGAGAGTTGCTTCTTCTTGGCCTCGGCCTCGTCGGTGGCCTCCACCTGCGCCTTGGCCGTGCGCAGGTCCGCCTCTGCCGCCTCCTGCTCGCTCCTTGCCGTCACCTTCCGCACCTGCCAGCACAACCAACACGATACAGTTCAGTTCCAAGTCACGCTCAAATCATACGTTGCTCCGCTAGAGAACGACATCAACCGATTTACCAGGCCGAGGAAGGTGGCCTTGACGTGCCGCAGCCACTCGGTGACAGTCACGCCAGCCGCCGCGGCTTCCTTCTGCGCCTTGGACGCCGCCGTCTCCTGCTTCCCGGAGCCACCGCCGTTCCCCTCCATCGCCGACACCGCTACACACGACTTTGTCTCCTTCCTCGAGGCTCGTCTCCTCCTCTCCGGTGGAGCTTGTGTGTTGTGAAATGGAAATGGTGCGAACGCGCACGGCAGGATTCTAGATGTAGCTAAACAAAGGCGGGGCGCGCGGTGACGTGTCCGGCTCTCACTTGCGCGAGCGCGCGGCAAATCGAGGGAAGCAACAAAGCAGACGGCGTGCGGCGAGCAAAGCCGATGCTGTTGCCCGCGGCGGCCCCCACGTGTCCTGGCCGGGTGCTCACGTGTCGGGACCTAGGCTTTGCGAAGTCAGGGAAGGGGTACACGTCGATCTCATTGCGGCGGCTTGTCCCCGGCGCGGCATAGCGCCTGGGATTGTTCGAAGGCTCGAAGCCAACCTCTTCGACGCCATCACATTCGCCGGCGATCGCCGGGTGCTAGTTTGTGTTTCTCGTCGCCACCGTCTTCAGCATCGAATCCGCCAAGCTCCAGGCTCAACTGAAAAAAAAAATTGTTTGATATTGATGGTGATCGTGCCGCTGATATACTATGTGCAGCACGCGAGCACGGCCGAGGCAAGCGGGGCACGCTGTGCGCGCGATCCTTCGGCAGTGTGTGAGTCCAAGACGGTGATCGCGTCGATATCAGCTGCCTCGCCGCTGAAAGAGATCTCAAGCTTGGGGTGCAAGGATTTCAGCAGCGAGTCTTGTTCTGAACAAGCGATTTTCTGTGATAAACCGCTGCCTGAAACGAAAGAAAACACGTCATTTTCAACCATTTTCTCTCCGGTTTCTGCAACCACCCACAAACATTTGCCTTGCCGAGATAGATACACGAAAAATCCAAGGCGCTTTAACTATGAGCCATTCAAAAAAAAAAAGGGCGAAGAGGATAAGATACAATCTGAAGCAAAGCAGCTAATTTCCCCGTGCCGTTCCTTCCTCCGAAACATCGCCTTTCACCTCACCGTCGAGACAGGGATATGGTCGATCCACCGCGGTAGAAAACCGCGTGTTGGATACGCGCACACCGCCGGGTCGGTCCGTCGGACCCGTGACGCTTCCACCGACCACGACCGGCGCCATCTATCTGGCCGTATCCGCCCCGGTCGCCGCCCGTGCCCTCTCGTCACGTCTCCCCCAACACTTGGCAGACGCCGGCCATTGGATCGGAAGCGTGACTCGGCCCCCCCCCCCGCCGCGGAACCGGATACGGTATCCGGATATAGGAACAAAACAGCGGTTTGCTTCGCCGTGCGCGACGACCTGGCGGCCCAGCCTGCCCGCTGATACCATGGCCCAGCCGGCAGCCGCGTCCCCCGCCTATTTATGCAACCCCACCGACGGCCCCCACCACCAAACGCAACCAATCCGGAACGCAAAACTTTTCTCCCAGCTCGCCCGCCCTCGCAGCAGCGCAGCGAACCAATCCACCAACTCGTTCAGTTCGTGGTGCTCGTCCGTCCTTCGCTCCTTCACAAAGAACAGACAGCTCGTCGAAATGGTCGTCGGGGGAGCCGGCGTGCGCGTGACGTCGACCTCGACGGCGCCGGGTGCGGTGGAGGGGTGGGGGCGGAAGTCGGTGCCTGCGCCTGCGGCGCGACGCGGCGGGTGCGCGGCGGCGATCCGATGCAGCAGCGTCGGCGCGGCAGGCGGGCCACCCGCCGGGGGCCTGGCCGAGGAGCACTACCGCACGCTGAGGCTTCGGCCGGGGGCCACCAGGGGCGAGGTCAAGAAGGCCTTCCGACGCCTCACACTCATGGTGCGCTCCCTCCGTCGCTTCTCCGCTCAGATTGGATCCCCCTTCTTCTTCGCCTGATTCTTTCATCCGTCTGACATCCTTTTTGCCTCGTGCGTGCAGTATCACCCCGACGTCTGCAAGCAGAGGGAGGGCGCCGACGGCGGCGACTGCGCCGTGAACTTCCAGCGGATCAACGTGGCGTACCAGACGCTGATGAGCAACATGAGGGAGGCCGAGGAGAGGCTCGAGTACTGGCGCCAGAGGTACGGCCTCTCCGACCAGGATCTCGACCGGTACCGGTACTACGTCAACGACCAGGAGGACGACGAGTGGTTCGACATGTGATGAAGAAGAAGCAGTAGAACGTCGATTGATCGACATGGATATTAGCAGCGTGTCGATCGATATATCCCCCACTCATCTTAATTAGACCATTGCTTACTTTCATGTAACATCGTTTCTTTGTAAATATTTGTCGTTGCTGGACTGCAATTCTTCTCCCCCTGTTTTATTGCGCGCGGGGAGACAAGCATGTTATTGCAGACAGATTTCAATGGATTAAACAGTGGTGTATTCGAACGGTCTCAGCAGAAATTCAGTTGGGCATGAACCCTCCTCCCCGTCCCTGCTTGACGACGCCACCGTAGCCACTGTATCACCGTTTCCATCTTCTTCTTCGTTGTGTCTCTTGCTTCCTCACCTTGAACGGAGCAGCCTCCGCTGCGCCGGCGCTAGTGCCTTCATTCCCTTTTCTCCCTCCCTCGGGCTCGCTGCAGTTCTCACCCCACACTTGGCAGATGTTATCCGCAAGCCTGCGAACGATCGTGAGACCGCCCCACACGCGGCTCGATCGGCGAGAAGCCATCGATTTTCCCCGCGGAGGGAGACGGGTTGGAGGTATCCGGACCTGGGCTGTGCTATCCGCCAGCGTAAAGTAAAACGTGCGTGATTTGTGTGGCAGGGCAACCTGTCATTTTTGCCTCGATCCAAACGCGAAGGGAACACGGAACACCTCGGCCAACCAGACTGCCGGCCGAATCCACGAGCATGCGCAGCTCATCACCAACCTCGCAGCTTTGTTCGGTCCGTCTTCATGTTCATGGCTGGCGAAGGAGGCGCTCCTGCGCCGCCGCCACACCACCGGTCACTTCGTTATACTTTTCTGCTCGTACCGGTTTTGATGTCACCGTTCATTTTTTAAATTTAATTTTGATTATTTATTTTATTTAAAATATTTTTTGATAGATTTTGATATAATTTGATTTATCATTAGAGTTATTTGAATCACAATTTAAACAATTTAAAACGAGAGTAAACTTTCCATTTTATACCCTGGACAGTATTTTTGTCTCTCCGATAATTAAATAAAGAGCCGTCCTAAATTTCTTTTGTCCGTGAAGG
>BCLH01002252.1:25489-41998 GCA_001602315.1 Zoysia pacifica
AGTAGTATCATTGAACCTTTGTGGTAATATTGGATGTGCTCCAATAAAAAAATATTGGATGTGCTATTACTGTCTAGCTTTTCATGATACGTACCTAAAATTGTTTGTCACTAGTTTAAATTTGAATTAGCTGGTGATAATAACTTTAGGATGGAGAGAATATAGTGCGAATAATAAAACCACAGTACTTAGTTTTGACAATAAAAATACTTGGAGATACAGTTTCTTATGCGGGATAAAGCTAGAGATAGTAGTACTTGCTCTGTTCTAAAATATAATTATTTTTAAGATTATTAAAGTTAAACTTTTATCACTTTAACTATTAATAATAAAGAAATAATAATGTTTTATCATATAAAAATTATATTTTTTAGATTTATCATAAAATAAACTTTCATAGTATATTTTTATATTAAAAATTATGTAATTTTTTAAATATTATTAAGTAAAAGTTAAAAAAAATTGACTTTATCCAAAACTAGAATTGCTTATATTTTAAAGCAAATGTAGTACTAGTTTAGGTACTCCATAAAATAAGCATCTCCATTGACACTGACAAATGCATAAGGTATGGAGATTTTTTTCAGGCAAATGCAGGCCCCTGACACCTCTCTTTTCTCTCTCGAAAAAAAAAACAATTTCCGAGTCTCTGATGAGGCTCACGGGCTGTGCTTGCATGTGTAGTGACAAACTGGTCAAACACAGAAGGCTTTTTCCTTCGATTTGCCCGATCCAGCTGGGCGTCTTCCTGCAGCCCCACTCACCTGAGCTTGCCTCTGTCCATCACGTCGGCCGGTCATTTCAAACACTGTTGCCTCGGTAAGAAATTCTGTTCGTACTGTACTGCCGGCGCCTTGATCTCGCTTTGGTCTGGAATGAGATCCACTCCGGCTCTAGTTCGTCGTAATCAACCACAAGGTCTCTTATGATCTTATCACGCATGGGTACCCACACGGAAGCACGTTCGACAGCTCTCTCTCTCTCTCTCTCTCTCTCTCTCTCTCTGTAAAAGCACTAACATTACAAGAGCATCCAAGTAAAAAATCTCTCTCTCTCTCTCTCTCTCTCTCTCTCTCTCTCTCTCTCTCTCTCTCTCTCTCTCTGTGTGTGTGTGTGTAAAAGCACTAACATTACAAGAGCATCCAAGTAAAAAAATTCTCTTCCAGGTCTAGAAGCAGTCAGAAAGTTTACGGCCAAGCAAGTGAGCATGGAAACGCCCAAATCGGAAATGGCCAACCGCGAGCTGTCCTCTGACGGGTGAGCTCCCCAAAAGTTAAGTCCTCCTACAGTTGTGCATGCATGCATGCAATAACATGCAAAGTGTCAATGTGTCATGACAAACTGGTCAAACATGGAAGCTTTTCTCGGCATGATTTGATACCATATCCCCTCCTCCAGCTAGGGCGGCGTCTGGTTGCTGCCAGCTGGCAGTCACTCACCTGAGCTTAGCTTCTGTGTCGACCGGTCGTGTTCATATACTGTTGCTTACTGTGCCGGAAAAAGTGTGGAAGACAAGATAGGACCGGCATAGTACTCACTTCACGAGGCGATGTGTGAGTGTGAGATCATGCGTGGAAGAAGCACAGTAAACATGCATGCATGTCGCTCCCACATTCGTTTGCCACATGTTTCAGTTTGTATTAAAGACACAGACGATCATTATATTCCTGCATATTACTCCTACTCTAGTACTCCGTTCATTCTAGCTTTGACTATAAGAATTAAAAGAATTAAAGAGAAGTAAAAAGAAGAAAATAGATAGAGATAAATATTTATTAGTAAAAGAAAAAGTGTATTGAAAAAAAAATATATTCAAAAGCGAAAATAACATATATTAAAAAATAAATTTTAAAAGCTATAATAATTTATAATTGTGAACGAGTACTACTAAGGTGTAGCCTGTACCAGAGATGGAACCGGGATCTCTTGTCGGTCCCAATGTCGGAAACCATAGTGGATGCTTCAGCCGCCACACGATGGCTTGCACCGGAGATGCTATTACAAGAACTGTTATCGATCTGCGGCACCATGTCGAAGCTGGACTTACTGGAGTTTTTCTAGTACCATTTGTGCTTCCAGTAGTGATTTGCTCCTAGTAGTAGTATCTACTCTAGCCGCCGGCAAAAATCTGGAGCATGTACGTACTAGTATTCGTAGCACAGCAGCAGCAGAGACTGCTGAATCTTTCCCAAACGAGGTACTCCGTACCACACGTGCACACTAATCCAAATGTGAACGCACACACGTACGCATGTTACAGTAGCCTAAATGTGGCTTACTGTACCCAGCACCTTTGCGGCAAAAAAGACCGAAACGGGGCGTGTCACACGTACCCCTCCTGGCGCAAGTACATGCACGGCGCCGCACGCGTCCGCTCAGATGTCGTCGCCGCAGGCTGAGCGAGCGAGCGAGAGCGGAGAGGACACGGGCACGGGCGAGTCGGCAGTCGGCAAGGGCGCGTGAAGGTGAATTCGTGCAGTGTCCGGCGGACGGGCCGACGACGCAAGTGGCCTCTGCGCGGGGTGTCAGCGGCGGCAGAGGGCTCCGGCCGGCCGGCCGGCGGGGCCGCGAGAAAAGCGGTCGAGCCGACTTCATTTCATGGCGACGATAAGATTGAACGCGGCTACAGTGAGGTAGTCGTCGCCGCCGAACGCCATCGACGGGAAGGCCCTGCCGCGCGGATCAATGCCAAGCGCCGTGCATGCACGTACACAGTCCCTATCCTTAAACCATCACCGATTTATCATCACCGATTTATCTGAGACAGTGGCGTGTCCATGCGCCTTCCGTGCAAAGTTTTACACTGAAGCCACTCATTCGTCCACTCGTTCACGTACTCACGGTACAACTCGATCCTCGCTTCATGAAAGACGTGCGGTACTGTGGCTGACACCACCACCGCCTTATCGCGTCGGTGTCACTGTTGTTGATGCAAGCGTGAGGCCGGAGGAGGAGTTTTCAGTGTTTGCGACGAGGAGGGTGTCGCTGTCAGGGAGGAAACTGTCACGTTCTGCTTGGCTCATGCTAATGCACCACGTACTTTCAGACGCGCCTTCGTTACCATCGCCGCCGTCGATAGACGCGATCGAACGCCTTTTTACCTCTTTATTGTTGGCAATGTTGCCTTTTCAAGGCTCGCTGCGCGCAGCTGCACTACTCGAATAAGAAACTGCATGCGAGCTCCACGGCGGAGCTCGAGGGATTCGCTGGAGAAAGAAAGCTAGGCTAGCTGCTCCTCCGTCCGCGGCTGGTCCCCGGGGTAGGCTAGCTACTCGGTGAAGCCTAAAGATGCGAGGCGAATATGCAAACCCAGAGGTGGTGGCGCGGGAAGGCCGATGCGCGTGGAACGAACGACGAAGGTGGCCGTCAAAAAGCCCCCGCGCTTTCTGCCGTCTCGATCGATCGGCACCGATAAACAATTAACGGCGAAAAAGAAAAGGCGGAGGTCGGCCGTCCGTCGTCGGGTCCGGCGACCGCGGTGGCGCGGACGGACCAGCGGTGGGAATCCTGGGCGCAGGCCCGGCCACCGCGATTAGACGGGCGTACGGTACGTCCCATCGATCGGGTACGTGCCTGCTCCATGCCGGCCGGGCTCCGCGCGCCATCAAAAGCAGCTAAAGGAGCTGGCCACCGGAGCTGGGCTGCCCGCCTGCAACCGTGATGCTCCCGCGCGCCAATGCAAGCATGCATGCCAAGCCCACACATTGCGCGAGGCCGTCGCTCCATTTCTGCGCGCACGCTACTTGTACTCCGTAGCACACTAGCACTGCCGATCGATTACTACTCCTAGCTTTATGTGGTGGCTTGCAAGAATATTTAGCCGTCGTTAGATAACAGTAGTTTACGTGTCTTCATGGTCGTGAGGCACGTCAGCGAACGGCCGCCAGCATGGCAGAACCCTAGTGAGCGATCGATTGTGAGGGCGGCATGGCCTCGCTCGTCTGGTACGGCAAAAGCATATGACCACGTGCATGTGTAGAGTAGGGGTAGTACTCCTACGTGTTTTGTCACGTACGGAATGCTCCTACGCCAAGTGGCTTGCAGCCGTGGAGACGTAGCGCTCTCAATCTCAAGTCACGTCGGCCAAATACAACACCTGGCGCTGATGAGATGAATGACAAGGCATGCATGCACGTGAAGCTGGGCTCTGGGTTGCTAGGACTGCGTGCTATAGCATGCAAAAGCCTCTCTGGCATCTTGACAAGAGGCTTGATGAACATGCTTGGACCGGTTGCACCCACGCACCGCCGGTCCGTAGCGTAGCAGCTGGTCACGGAGCGAGGGACGCGAATCGAAGTCTAAACATGATGTGTGTATTAGAGTAGAGGTGAATTGCTCATTTTTTTCTGATAACTTAAGTTTTTGGATTAATTGTTTATTGTGCAATATAGTATTAAAGTCAGAGGTCTTAAGTTCGAATTTTGTCGGACGTAATTTATTAAAATAAATTGTAGCATATTTTTATTTTATATTTACGTCTACGAGAGTTGCACATGAGAGAAAGTATTGGAGTATAAATGAATTACTCACTTTTTCTTATCAGCTTAAGATTTTGAGGTCAATTGATTGATGCATACAACTTAATATGATATCAGAAACAGAGATCTCAAGTTCGAATCCTGGCATGCATAATTTATTACAATAAATTATAGCCTACTTTTATTTTATGTTTATGTCTACGAAAGCTGCACGTAAGAAAAAGTGTTAGAGTATAAATGAATTGCTCATCTTTTTTCATCAGTTTAAACGTTTGAAGTCAACTAGTTGGTGTATGCAACTCAATAGTGTGCATGCATGCACCTAATTGACGGACGTGGTAATTAAGCAGATCGTGTACACCATTATGCAATATCATTGTCTTTTTTTTTTCTTTTGTTTGATTTAGATTCAGATTGCTGAAAAAACGCTGCTTAATTACATGAGAGTATGGGACTAGGCCCATGTGTACTGCAAGGAAAAGCGGGGGTGACTCGTGGCTGGATCAGTGAATTGTATATAGGTTGGAAAACTGAATCGGACTTATAGCATAACCATCGTGGTGTATAATTTATTTTAAAAAAGTTCAAGGTACCTTGGTTTAATTTTTTTATCATATGTAATGGCCGTAGCAAGGCTTCTTACCTCCTCCCATTTTTCTGTGAGATTTTTACAAAAATCCTACATTTTAAAGGACGTCTTATTGGAACAAAGAACGTCAAACAAGGGAAGAAGAAAAAAAATTTCTGCATTTTTTTAAGGTAATTTAGCTCCAAAAGGAACAATGCACTTTAGGTCCAAAAGCGCCATGTATTTCAAATTTGGCGCGTGTAATTCGGCTGTACGACATGAGATTATTTAACGTAGGAGTATCAGACAAGAACGCTAGCTTGTTCATACCTTGTCAAGTCCGGTCCTACTCCTGCATTTGACAAATGCAGCTAAATTGACCTGAATGCCCGAGATTGCATGAATATCCTCACATCCAAACGAGCAGTTTCACAGAAAATGTCCAATTTGGTGATGACTTGCGAGGGGCACTAGTAGTAAACTGTCCACTAGTTGCTGCATTGGACTGGGAGTAATTTTATGGGATTGAGCGATTACTTTGGCAAGTTTAGCACTCCCCAAGTAGGAATTCAGTACTAATAAGCCAAGATTTGACTGACTAATCAGTCATGGGACGGTGTCAATAAACAAATCTGTAACATCAATAATCAGCACACCCTACAATTTCCGTCTATCACACAAACAGATACTTTTTGACCCTCGCTAGCTAGCTAACCCTCTCTGGTCTCCGCTTCTTCCTCCCCAACTCTCTCTACCCTTCTACCGTGTCCTTTCCATGTCTTTGCATGCTTCAATAAACTATGCCCCACGAACACATCCATTCTTTTGTTTAAGCTAAAAAGCAAGGATTAGAGGAAGAGACACAAGCAAGCAAGCAAGCAAGGCCACCTGCCACCAGTTGGAAAGGAGCTTAGCAGTGCAAGCAACAAAGCAACGAGCTCGCGAGGTCAAAAGCATGGTGATGCAGGCAAACTGCATGCCAACACGCAGCACGTAATTAACGCGGCAATCAGTGAAAGTTAATCCGCGTCCTAGTGTACTACTGCACGTCCACTTACCAACACTTGACAAGCTTTGGTCTGCATGCACCCACGTTTGACTCCACACTTTGCCACAACTTTTGCGTTCATGCCCCCCTTTAATCTGCTCCGATGGCGCCTAGATGCCGTCGCTTTGTTAAACAATCTGCGCTGGTCTCATGCTCCGTGGTCTGCCGTACGTCTGCCTCTTGTTGGGTTTTGCTGTTGTTCAAAGGTCTTGACCGTGGAAGTGGGTTATTACTTACTCGCATATATCCATAATATAATTATTCAGTTACTACGAGCTAAAACGCTTTCGTAAGGTCTCCGAGCACTCGGCGAGCAAGTTCTTCGCAGGCGCATGTGAAATGCCGCTCGCGGGCGTCGTCAAAGAAACATCCTGGGCATTCCTGTCGACGTAGCGACACGACATCCGGTATTTACAAATTGAAGCTTGTTCGTCAGTATGTTGTTCGATTCAGGTGGCTGCTTGTTATATTATGATTTATGAGGCAGACGACATGAACAGCGACAGGTTGGTGTGCATTACAAGATTCAGAGCCACACTAAGCGCCGATCAAGAAGGCAGGAGGAAGTATCGCAGGTCAGTGTGGTAACAATAAATTAGGATAAGCGAGCTTCCCCGTATTTCACTCGTTGTATTACAGAGTACTTCTAATTTGCACGCAGTTAATTTTTTTTTCATAATAAAGCTGCAGTTCAAAGCCACAAACCAACCTGACGTTTACTGAAGAACAGACTGCACACGGTGATAGTGGTTGAAACTACTATACGAGCTAGTTTCCTAGTATTACTAGCGAGCACCTTTCTGAATTTGGGAGAGGAAGAACTGGAGCCAGCAGTATCTTTAGCAGCGTATCTTTCGAAATCAGTCAGTGGCACTGACGTGAATAATGCTAAGAACAACGATCTTATACTCTGATTGAGTTCCTACTTCTTTAAGAAGTGCTGGTAGACTTTATTAAACTATGATCTAGCTTCTTAATAAACTATGATCAATGTTGATGGCTTCGTCAATTACTCTCCTTGATTTTAAATTGTTTATGCCCGCTAAGTAGAAAGGTTAGTTGTGGAGCAAAAGAATCGGCATGTAAACTAAACCCCCGGTTGTTAAATCACCCCTAGTAATCAAATCCAAGAGGAGGGGGTTGCGAATTGCGATTACACAAAAGCCGCCATTGTTCATGTTCCCTCTTTGCGTCACGCATAATATTAGATTATTACGATTTTCTCCCGACCCCACACAACCTCCACCGGCCTCGTCTCTCCCTGTCAACCTCTCCGCGCGTATAAATTCCCCTGCACCCCATCTCGTCGTAGAGACGCAGAAGCAGCGGCACTACAGCAAGCTCACTTTGAGCTGACCTCAGTCGTTGCTTCAACGAAGAGAGCTTGCTTGAGATAATCGTTGAGAGATTGATCGATCCATCTAGAGCAAGCTCCTGAGAAGCTCCTGAGCTTACCGGCATACTCCATGGGAGAGATGGATGCAGAGAAGTTGGCGGTGAGGGTGAGGGAGTGCGACATAGAGAAGGACCTGGCGGCGGTAGAGGACCTCGAGCGTCGCTGCCAGGTCGGCCTTTCCGGCGACAGTACTGCCGACGACGACGGCGACAACGGTTGCAAGAACAAGAGGAGGAGGAAGAAGGCTATGTCTCTCTGCGTCGAGCAGGTCGGCGACCCGCTGGCGAGGGTCCGCCACGCGCCGGATCACATCATGCTTGTGAGTGCAGCGCTAACGAACCAAGCTAGGAGTACTTAATTAACACGCTATTAACAAACAAACAAACAAACAAGCTTCATTATATTGGCGTTCCGTTTCGATCATGCGGAGTGCATTTATGTAGTGCATGCATGACGGATTGACAGCGACGTGTAATTTTTTGGGGTCCTGATCGATGAATTATGCGCGCAGGTTGCTGAGCACGGCAAGGAGATTGTCGGGTTCATCAAGGCTTGCGTCCGGATAGTGAGCCGAGGTGGAGGCAAGAAGGCTTCTTCTTCTTCATCTCCCTCATCGTCTTCTTCATCTGCCTCATCGTTGTCTTCCGCCAGCTTGGAGAAGCTGCACCCCTCGTCGCCACCGCCGACGTACGTGCAGGTGGCCTGCATCCTCGGCCTTAGAGTCTGTCCCTTTCACAGGTATTGCCGCCGTCCTCCTTTGCTCTTGGTTTAGCAGCTCACTTTTTTTTCTTTGTTTTTTTTTTCTTTTTGAGATGATTCACTTCATTACCATGCTTGCCTAATCGCGCGTACTAAGTGTGGGTCCTCACCATTCTGGCGTGTTGGCCGGAATCCACTCGCGTGCGGTTCCCGAGCCTGCGCCACCATTGCCGCATGCGTGGTATGAACGGGTGTTAATTGTGCGCTCTACGAATTGCAGGCGGCTGGGGATCGCGACGAAGCTGGTGAAGCAGGCGGAGGAGTGGTGCCGGGCGCGCGGGGCGGTGCACGCGACGATGGCGACGACGTCGTCGAACGCAGCGTCGCTGGCGCTCTTCACGGGGCAGTTCGGGTACGTGCCGTTCCGGCGGCCGGAGTTCCTTGGCCGGCCGGTGCACGCACACAGCATGCCCGTCCCGCGGGAGCACCGCATCTTGCAGCTGCCGCCGGCGCTCGCCGCGGCGACCTACGCGCGCCTGCTCCCGCCTCAGGCCACGGAGTTCCTCCCCGCCGACATGCCGGCGCTCCTCGCGCACAAGCTCACGCTCGCCACGTTCATGGCCGTCGAGAGCAGCCCGGACCCGTCCCTGCCTCCGTCATTCGCCTTGCTCAGCGTGTGGGACTCCACCCACTCCATGCACTTCCGCGTGCGCGACGCGCCGGCGCTGCTCCGCGCGTCGCTCGCCGTGCTCCGCGCGCTCGACCACGCTGCGCCGTGGATGCGCGTGCCCTCCATCCCCGACATCTTCCGCCCGTTCGGCGCCTACCTCCTCTACGGGCTCCGCATGTCCGGCCCGGTTGGCCCCGAGCTGCTCCGCTCGCTCTGCGACCACGCCCACAACGTCGCTCGCAAGAACCCGGCCTGCGCTGTCGTCGCGGCCGACATCGCGCCGGACGATCCGGCGGCCGCCGCCGTGCCCCGCTGGCGCCGCTTCTCCTGCGACGAGGACGTCTGGTGCATCAAGAGGCTCGACAAGAACGACAATGCTGGTAGCGACGAGGAGGAGGATGACTGGGCGGCGCCGGCGGCGCCTGGTACCGTCTTGTTCGTCGACCCCCGCGAATTTTGAGGCCTCCACCCATGACCATCCCCGTGCACAAGGCAGGTGTAGGCAGTGGCGCGCCACATCGTCACTACCTCTGCCAGTTTTGAAAACTGCACGTGCAGTGTAAATACCCACGGTACCGTAATGGCAATGGTCTGCCTTGCCATTTGTGGTATCAACCACCAAGCTAAAGTCGAGTGCTGTGTCTTAACATTAGCGTTTGCTGCTTTCCTAATGTTAGAATACCGACGAGGTTTGTCTAGTTTCTAATCACTCACTGTCCTCTGAATGGAAGAAGAAACAATCCTCCAGTTGTTCTTGAAATGTGCATCCATTCCAGAGCCTGAAAGCATCCGAAACAAACGACACATAAGCCGCGAGTATCCAGACGAAAACGACCTGCCGTGAGCGCATGGATGATCAATGCAGCAGGATTGCATGCCAATCGCATGGATGCATAGAACTCTCTTGAATACGCCAGAAAACAATCCGTTTTACACGGAATCCAGATAAAAAGTATTGCGTTCTGTGGAGATCTAGACATTATTCTCTTCATGATGGTAAAATAAAATAAGCGGAAAAAGAAGCTTTAAACTCTGAATAAAATTTTTATATCAGTCGTTATCAGTTTATTTCTCAAAAGTACGCTTTGATAAAAATACATTTCGAAGCTGAGAAGGGCATATCTCGCATCTGTTCACGGCATCACTCCTAATAATCCTCCCTATCACCCAGAAAGCATATTTTTCACCCAGCTAACGTCGATCTTTGAGACTTTGACTGACCAAAGCAATCAAAGTTCAGTAGATTGAAAAGCACCAACTAATAACTAAAACTCCACTACTTGAACCCCCTAGACTACATAGCTAAGCAAATTATTTCAATCGATTCGCATAAAATCTTTCAAAAATATTCCAATAAGTCATCCAAAATTCCTATGCCCCACCAAAAACATGAAACTTTCAGTTCATGACATCGCCGCATGGTCCATGCTTGTCAACGAAGCGGTCCACAGAGACCATCGCATCACATCGTACTAGGCAAACCCCGCGTGAGTTAAGGAACTGATCACCGGGCTCGTACTGACCAAAGGCAAGGCAGCCATGGATGGTCCTCGACAAAAGAAAGCCTCGGATTCAGGTGAAACGGTTCAGAAAAATTGTGGCAGAGATGTTAGCATGGTCCCTGAACCCGGCATCCAATCGATTTGTCCGGCGTCTTAGGGAAGCAAAATTACATCAAGATGCGTGGTCGAGACTCCTACTGACGAAAAGTCGGCCAAACTTAGATCTCGGTGAAATGGTTCTTTTGATTCAAGTGGCACAGTTCAGGATATTGTGCAGTCTGGCGACCTTAGCATGGTCCCTGAACCCGTCGGCCAATCGATGAATCTCGTCGAGAGCTAAACAAACTGACAGTGGCCATAGATTAATTACCCTGAAAGCATTTGGCAAAGTTGCAACAACCTTTGATGCATTTCATTAAAAAAAAAAAGAAGAGCCTTTGATGCAGAAGGAGAAGAGTTACCATTGGCTAATGGCCGTTAGGGTTCTTTGGTCCCCTACTTACAAAACAAGGCATGCTACTTACAAAACAAGGACCGGGACGAAGGAGATTGTGTCCAGCAGCTTGTTTTGCAGAACTTCTCATCAAAAGAGTCTAGTAGAGAGTAAGAACTTGATTGTTTGGGAGTTTCTTCAGTTATGCAGCTTTTTGCGAAGGCAAGATAGCTGCCTCACACCACAAACATTTGTTTACTTCCAACAAGGAATTAGATTCACAAATCACTCATTTTCAGGGAACTGTCCAAAGTTGCTCTTTTCTTCCCTTCATGGCTCCTTACGTTGTAAACTCCCAGTTGGCGATAGGATTTGGCCAGTGCAAAGAAAATATTAATGTTCGCTATCATTATGGAACTAGATTCACCAAACAATAGCCAAGATGACAATACGTAGTGTGCATATTAGGCGCAAAAGTTTTGTTTTAATTCTCATCGGTTCAGGCCTTTTGAACCATTTTTTTTTAAATTTATGATGATAGGATCCAGCAGCGCAGAGCAAACTGCCAGAAACATCTCAAATGGACAAATGTCGCTCTTAACATCATCTACGACTCTTCAAGAGGTCATATTGAAAAATTAACTAGTCAATCTTCACAGCTAACTTTTATGCCGCTGTTTCTTCATTGAATTTGTGTAACACAAACACAGGTTTTTGCCAAAATAATGCGGAACCAGCAGAAGATAGCCTCAACAGACATATACGGGGAATGCAAGTACATGACCCAATTCTATGATTCTGTCAACTTTTTGCGACAAAAGAAAAAAAAAAAATCCCCGAAGCCATTTCCTGTGGAGTGACTAAACCTGAATAAACAGCTTGCTAGATAAATTTTTGGATGAAAATAGCGTTCAGGACAATATCAGTAAGATGACGCCTGGTTCAAGCATTTCTTTTTCCAGTACACATGAAACCTGATTCTAATTCATCACTCAAATTACAGTTCAACCAACCATCAAATAACAAGGCCAAAGTCTGAACCAACTACCAGTAGAATGGTTCAGCTATGCTTTTCTCTTGTGAGCCACTACAGGTACAACTCTACTGGCCACCCCTCAGAGCAAGCACAAGATGGAGCACTGAGCCACCTTCAATGTTGTAATCCTTGGCTGTCTTATCATCAGCGAGTTGCTTCCCAGCATAAATTAGCCTGTATGACATTATAATTAGGATCAAATAATGCTAATGCAAGCCACATGTATTTGAAGTTATAGAGAAACTGAAAAAGTCATGTAAATGTCCGGTTAATTGTTGCCCCTCCAGCATGTATAGTACCTTTGTTGAACAGGTGGGATACCCTCTTTCTCTTCAACACGCTCCTTAATTCTATCAATGGTGTCAGTGGGCTCGATGTCAATCTCAATTTCCTTCCCAGTAAGTGTCTTCACCTTGATCATAGTTCCACCTCTGAGCCTCAGGACCAAGTGAAGTGTCGACTCTTTTTGAATGTTATAATCAGCTAATGTTCTTCCATCTTCCAATTGCTTACCAGCAAAAATCAGCCTTTGCTGGTCTGGGGGAATGCCCTCCTTGTCCTGAACCATAAAAAGAAGCATGTAAGAAAATCTGTTGTGTCAGAATTGCAAAGCTGTATGCACCAGACTCTCAGACCAGCATCGGCAATAATAGGACACAGCAACCTAAACAAGAAAATATTACTCAGATATCGACAATGGTGTTGTAAACCAACTCAACTTCTGATCTCCCACTTGGCAAAATATTAAAGACATGAGAAGAAGTATTGCTCAAATATGGACATGAATGCTGGAACCCAACTTTGGGATTCTTTCCTTTCCATACAGTACTCTGAGAAGCAGTGCTATAATCTATGCACAATTTTCCCTTTTTTTCTGTCCTGCGGCAAACTTATGCTGCACATGTAACCACGATTACTGCTGCTATAGGCTGTTATAAGATCTGATCTGAATGTAAAGCAGTATCTGAATATACTGGAAGAGGCCAATAGAAATATGACACGAAGGTCATCACTTGCACTTGGATGAAACATAGCATCAAATGTTTTCAAAAGAAGATCTCCCACTATTACATTCAGAGTTACTCAAGGTTGTTTTTTTTTTTTTTGTCTCAAAGCAAGAACCAGATTAAAACACCAAATTGGCATACCAGGTCGATTCTTATCAAACAAAAGGCCAATCATGCCGCTGTACAATTACAGTCAACATTAACTATTCAAGATCTCCTTTTCTCAGCAAGCCAGAACTTGGACGAGACAAATAAAGCATCATGTCAGAAAATCTGTTGTGCTATATTCAGTGGTGAAGCTTGAAAGACTCAGAAGCAGCCCCTGAGGGGGGGGGGGGGTTGGATATTACAAGGACAGGGAAAACAGTGTCGTAAACTAATGCAAAATCGACATCTCATTCAGCAATGATACACGAAATATTACTCAAACATGTAACATGGGTGTCAGAATCCAACTTGGATGAAGCATGGTATTCAGCATTTTTTTCCTTCCAATAAAGGAACTTCTCTACACATGCTTCCTCTTTCCTGTATTCAGCAATGGTACACGAAGAGTAGTACTTCTCTACACATGAGCATGCATAATTTCCCATTTCTGTTTTGTGTGAGATTTTTCAGTTGTTGCCCCTCAATACGTTAACCTTTCGGTTCTTACCCCTCAATTCATTTGCCTTCTATATTGAGCCATTAAATTCGTTTTTCTTTTCAGAACATACCCATCTTATATTTCTTTTTTATTTTCTCAATTGTTACCACTTGATCTGGCTAAAATACCCTCAAAATCTCCACCTGCTGCTGCCTCGGTGCAAGCCATCGCGACCTCGCCGGCGCATGCCGGCCAGCCCCCTGCACCCGTCTCCATGCATGCATGCCCGCCTGCGACCACTTGCCGCCTCCGTCCGAGCCTGCCTTCACAAGCCTCCGCGCGCCCGCACCCACATCCACCCGCCTCCGCGTGCTCTGCATCTGAATCGCAAGATTCTGTAACCCTGCATCTCCTGCTCAAGCCTTTGACAACCAGTTCTCCAATCGTGTCTCCCGCAGCAAGGCCTAGGAGTCTAGGGTCGAATGTGCATGGTTAGCTGCATAGAGTGTATAATTGATATTTGATCGGGATATGTTCAGTTTCGGATGGTGCACTTGGGAAAACTGAATCATTTCACTTGATTTTTGAAAAGGTCATTTTGGTCAAATCAAATGGCAACAGCTGAGAAAATGGAAAAGAAATATAAAAAGGGTATGTTCCGAAGAGAAAAATGAATTTAGTGGCTCAAAATAGAAGGCAAACGAACTGAGGGGTAAGAACCGAAAGGTTAACATATTGAGGAGCAAAAACTGAAAAATCTCGTTTTGTGTAGAAACCTATGTTACACAAGTCGACTACAAATACTGTTATAAACAACAGACAAAAATCACGATGCACAGAATCAGGTCAAATAAACCAGTGCAATAGTGCAGTATTTGACGAATCACATTACAGCATATGGCTACCACAGATTAAGCACTTAATTTCCTAAATCATGCTTTTTTTCGCCACATCAGTAGACAACAAAAGACACATGATAATTCAAAGAATGACAACAATCAAAGCATACGCTTGAGGAAAGCTTTTCAAAGATATCGTATTCAGTCACTATTCAAGATCCTTTCCTTACCCTGAAGAACCAGACTCACACAGTCACACCCTACCCTACTTAACTTGCACACCAGGTCCGCTCCTAATCGATCGCGCGTACCGCAAGAACAACTGAACTACTCTGCCCCAGAATTCTAGGGAGGTTAATCAGGTACAAGAAATGGAGGAGGGAGTGAATTGCCGGCGGACCTGGATCTTGGCCTTGACATTGTCGATGGTATCGCTGCTCTCGACCTCGAGCGTGATGGTCTTCCCGGTCAGCGTCTTCACGAAGATCTGCATCTCGCGTCCTCTCGTCCGGCCCCGATCCCTCGATCTCGAGCTAGGGCTTGACCTCTAGCAACGTCTTCTCCTCTCTCTCTCGCCCAATCGAAGGGGGCGTAGGTTCTTGTGGTGTGGACGATGATTGAGCAGACCGCACGAGGGCTCTTTTTTTTTTCGGAAAACAGGAGGGCTCTTTTGCATATGTGAAGCGCCCCGGATTGTCGTGTCGTGTGTGCGGCGGCCCAATGGCCAGGGTCCGACTCAGTAGGCTACGGGGCTGTAGTATTTGGGCTTTTATAGGCTGTTTGAACGGGCCGGAAGTGTGAGGAGGATTGGATGCGGTCGTCCAGCTTTCTCACCAGAGACGGCCGTTGGGCCGCTAGCGTAATCTCGTGATGCAAATTCCAGTGGCAAGTTGAGATCGGCACCGGACACGATGAGCGGCGGCGGCGGTGCTCGGAGATTCGTGGCTGGTGCAGTGGACTTTGCGTGCCGTGGAGATGAGCTCATCAGGTCAACCTGCCTGTCGATACGAGCAAATGTTTTGTAAGATGGGATGTATGTAAAGTTATGATAGATGAATAAATGATATGTAAAATCATGAGTGAGACTTATTATTTAAAAAATAGTTTTATCCGTTAATTCATTTATCTCACGGCTTTTTTTTATAGTTGATGTGAGATGCATAGTGGTGAAAAAATTCGCTTCTGTCGCTACGGTTTGCACTGCGAGAAGCAGTTATGTCAGGTACTGAATCGAGCATCTCTTCTTTATGAGTGTGTTTAGTTAAGCTATGAGCTGTAAAAAAGCAGCTGTAAAATATAAAAGCTGTAAAAAAGCTGAGAGTCGTTTCGTTGAAAGTAGCTGTGAGGTTGTAAAACTGTAAAACAATTTATATTTAAATTGATTATAAAACATTATATTGTTCACTTATTATATATATACATTATATATATAATTATAATATATATAATATATATTATAATTATGTAATTATAATATAAAATATTTTAATATTATAATTATATGTATAAATATAACATAATTATAATTATATATCGATGTCCACAGCCGATAAAAAGTAAATTTAAATATATTTTTACTTTTATACTTTTAAAAAAACTTTTATAAAAGTAAGCTTTTACCTTTGACAAAAGCCAAAAGCAGGCCAAACACACCCTATATATCGAAAGTTGCCTCAATTTCTCAGGTCAGCGTTGTGCCACGTCGCCCATTTCATATCGCGCCACGTCGCCCTTGCTCCCCGACGCGGCGCCGCAGCCCCGCCGCCTCCCGCGCGTCCCTTGCATCCCCGGCGGCCGCTCAAGCCCGCGCCGTCCCCTGCTTCCGCCACCTCGCCCTTCTCTACGCCTCCCCGGGGGCCGCCCGTCCTCGCGCTCGGCCTCGTCCAGGCGTGGCGCAGCCCGCTGTCGCCTCGGCTGCCGCCCCCGCCTCCCACCCGACCCTGCCCAGGCTCGGCTCCGCCAAGTCCGCTCCCGCCCCACACTGTGAGATTTCATCGAAGTTCCATCCTCACCGCCGCCGCTGGGCGTCCTCTCGACGCCCCATCCAAGTCCTCGCTTGGCCGCCCTCGTTGCTGCCATGGACGAGGTCCCCGACGCGCCGGAGCCCGCTGCCTGCCCACGAGGAGGGCTTCGGAGCTCTTCTCCGCGGCCCGCCGTCGTCCACCAACAGCCGCACCCGCCCGGCATGGCCCTGGCCCCGTCCAGCCTTGGCTGCTCTGAGTATTTGATTCTGTATCTCTTAACTGG